>JAUMHO010007795.1:0-12628 GCA_032360965.1 Ulva armoricana | reverse complement strand
GCCGCCGTCGGCGGAGCTGCTGCCGGCGAAGCTGCTGCCTGCAGCGCTGTCGGCGATGCGGGCCCTCAACGGCGTGCTGCTGCTGGCGCGTCGCGACGTGCAGGCCCTCCTCGCCGCCCCGGACCTCTCCTCCGAGCTCCTCTTTGTGCTGGGGGCTGTTGTGACCCTGTGCACGGCCCGTTGGCCGGGCGACGACGGCGTGGTGCGCCCCTGCCGCCACCATAACCGTGCACTGCCTTCACGGAATCTGCCGAGTACTAGATCTGATGATGCCCCCACCGGCCGCTGTGGGCTGGTACATTTCATCCCTGTTGCCGCGAACACCGCGGCCAGCTGTGATCACGGGCCCCGCACAGCTTCATTGCTTTGAATGACGCCCACGCTGTGCCGCTTTCCCGATGGTCTGACCATGGTCGGTGGGGCAGCATCGTTCCAGTTGCCATCACAATGCCAGATCAAGTAGGTCCTTGGTGCGTGATCTGGCCACCAAGTGTGCGGCCTCCGACATTGGCAAGGCGCACTGACTTCATCGCGCTTTGCGTGCCCACCACGCGCGCATCCCCTCGCAACACGTTGCACCTTGCCACCTTGCCTGGGTTGCCACTGCCTGCGAGGGACGAGGTCACGGCGCACGGCATGACACGGCGGCCGGTGCAGGTGGCGCTGCTGCTACACGAGGCCGTGCTGCTTCTCGGCCTCTTTGCTGCGGAGCACCCCGGCCATCAGGAGAAACTCTCGTGGGGTCCGGCGCCCTCTGTCCTGCAGCGCCTCTGCGCCATCCCTTCCCTCTACCTCGAAACCACCTGCCTCCCCAACGACTGCCTGGCGGCACAATCCGCACCCCGACCTGTCGCCGTCGCTCCAGCCGGACCGGCGCCCCCACGGCCGGCATCGGTCGACCCACCTACTCCACCAGCTTCATGTACAGCGGGCCGGCACGGTGGGTCGTGTGGGGGCCGTGCGACTGAGGCGGGGCCGCGGGGCGAGGGCACGGCTGCGGATGTCGACGGGCCTGTAGCGGATGCTGCGGAGGAGACCCCGGGAGCCGCCGTCGGCCGTTGCGCGCACACCATCGAGCAGCCGTCGTACCTGCTGCACGTCCTCTTCCCCACGCTGCTCGCGGCGTGCCTGGATGCCCCGCGCAACTGCGCCGCCGTCTGCGAGTGTCTTGGGTCGTCCGGCGTGCTCGCGTACTGTGCCACCCAGTGCCCGGCGGACAGCACCGCATCGGGCAGCGTGCTCAGCACACGGCACTGCAGGACCGCGTCGGGCGAGGCGCCGGACGGCCGCGGTGGCGTCCGCGGCGGCCAGGAGGCCGCACCGGCAGCGGGTGCGACGCCGAACGACTGGGAGTGGGACGTGGACCTTGGGCCGCTGGACGGGCGGTTCCACCCGCGGCACCGCATCGCGCGCGCTGACTGGGTGCGCGCTGAAGCGCAGCTGAGTGTTGCGGCGGTGCACACACCGCGCAGCATGTCGGACGCGGCGTCCGGGGACTCCGGCGCGCTTCTGGTGCCGGGTGGTTGCATGCATGGGCGGCCGGCGGAGGACGAGCTTGAGAGGCACCTCGGGGCGAAGGACTGCGTCGCGGCGGGCTCCGCGGCACACCTGCCGATCGCATCTGCGGAGTGTCACCGCATGACGCAGGAGAGCGCGATACGCACGAGTGACAGTCATGAGGGGCCGGCATGAGCGGTGTGGCTGGTGGTTGGCGCACCTTAGCTGGTGCTGGGGTTGCTGCTTGGCGTGTGGTTGCACTGTCTCGGTAAACAAACGTCCACAGTTTTTGAGATTGTGCCGGCTGGTGTAGATGTGGTGATGGTTTTAGTGTTGTTCCAGGCCATTTATTGAGTCCTATAAGCAGGTGCAGTTGGCCTTCTTCTGGGTGGCCAAGCACAAGTTTTCCCCCCGTGTGCTTTGGCAGATTCAGGTCAAATGTACGAATGGTATGTGCGAATGGTTTAAATGCCAGTGTTGTTCTCATTGTGTGCGCCCAAGACTGTGTCAGCTGCTGCGTCCATTCCAGAGCTCAAGGTGTGGGTATATGGTGCACCGGCCTGGCTGACGATTGCCACGCGATGATAATTTTTTGGCTGTAAGATATGATACTGAGACCCTGGCTCGTTCCTGATCTGTTCATGCAACTGCGCCGTCCCTGATTCGCATGTATCGACCAACCATCAGTGCACTTGTGGAATGGTGTCCAGGCTTGGCTCAGTGGCGATGTCCTGGTATGACACCGTCATGTGTTGCAGCATTAAGCACATCATTGTCTACAATGCCATTTCCGTCATGAATCACACTCATTATGAAGCTGCTTTGTAGGCATTGTGTTATAGATAAGAGTCAGGATACTCTGAGTGCGGTAGCCCTGATGGTCTGGTAGCAAAGCGTTGGATGCATAGCACTGCCCGTCGCCCTGCTTCAACGTGACGGGATTCGATCAACGGGCAAGCAGAGGGAAATGGCATCACATTGTCCTGGTTTGGTACTGGGGACTGGCTTGCCTGGTACCCATGATGATACCATCATATTGCATCTACACTGGACACTACTCTCACCAGCGTTTCTAGAACCTGGTCAGACACTACCATCAGTCGATCGCACGGACTCACCTTATCCCACTTCAGTGCATGTAATCATCAACGCATGGGGTAGCCACTGCCCCACGGCTCGCGATGCTACAAACAAAGGCCACCCACACCACGACCGCTCACATTCATGTCCCAAACACACCACTCACACATGCCAACCGGGTTGGAATAGGTTCCGGTATACAGAGCCTGCTGCAGATGGCCCCACCTTCCTGGTCAGCATGACCGGCAGAGTTGCCAGCAGCTGGACACAGGCCTTTTCCACATCTTGGCCTCTGGCCTCTGCATCAGATTTGCATGCATCGTAGGCACGGAAAAGAGAGATTGGAGTCGGATAGTGTCGCACGATGGCTTCGGCTGTCTCCCCACCGACACCTGCAAGAGGGCACAATCATCACACCTCAGCATGGCATTCCAGTTCGCCTTGTGCGTTACACACAGCACCACCCTAGACGAGCACATGTGTCCATAAATGAATTGAATGCCTCGTTGCCAGCTATGGTGAATGAAAGGGGGGCGGCCACTGCTGGTCTCATCCTCTTCTCCATGTACGCCAGGTTTTACTGAGATGGTGGTGGAAGAACGAACACCAACAACCAATACAACAACAAATCTAGGGCGAGCAGCGGACATCGCATGCCATCATTCTGGATCAAGCAATCCTGGCACGCCCGGTTCATGGCCACATGCGTAGCGCTTCAATTCAGCCTGAATGCGTCCCCATGGGAGCGTTGCCCACAGTTCCATGGCAGTTGTCCGCGAGGCAACTCAGCCGAGGAGCCACCACACACTGCGGACCAGAACATCTTCACGATCTGGTAAGCAGTTCAGACCTCGCACGAAAGCGCGAGGCGGCACCACAGCCACAGCGCTGCTGCGGAGCCATGTGCGGGAGCCCGTGCCTGTTGGTTGGCTGTGTACTGTACAGCTGTGATAGCGGGCACAGCGCCGGCCGCTGGCACGAGGAGCGTGGGAGGTCACTGGCGGTGACAAGGATCGTGCATGGCCAGGCTGTCTGGTGGCTTGCATCTATGGCGGTGCGGCACACGGCACACAGGAAGGCCGGCGAGCAGCAGCAGCAGCAGCAGCCGTAGCAACAGCAGCAGCAGCAGCAGCCGTAGCAACAGCAGCAGCAGCAGCAGCCGTAGCAACAACAGCAGCAGCAGCAGCAGCAGACCTTTCGCGGCGAGGAGCATCTGCGTCCACACATCCCGCACGGTCTGGCACGTGGACTGCTTGCAGCGGGCCTGCCACTCCGGGAACGACGGCAGCCGCTCCGCGCCGCCGGTGCCGCCACGGGGCAGGCTGGTGTACATCGCCTGCAGCTGCTCCTGGATCTGACCGTACAGGATCTGCGTGTCCTCAACGCGGTTGGTGCGGAGCACCTTGAACCCTGCACACCCGTGAGGCTGGAGCAGGCAGGGGGGGCACACCGGCACGTGCCTTGGCTGGCCTCAGCAACCGGGGTAATCAAACACTGCAATACACAAACCGTGCCGCTCAAACCTGTATCAGGGCGAATGCACCCGAGAGGGGTGGCGAGCGAGGTGGCAGGTCGACTGCCTGAGGCGCCTGCCGGTATGCCACCTCAGGCGGTGGAGGCGGCTGCCAGGTCTATCACCCCCGACAGCAGAGCCGGGCGGCGGCGGTGGCACGAAATCGGCGGCGCAGGCGGGGGGGGCGCAGCCAGTCTGCACGTAACGATGCCAAGGCCCCCCCATCGTTCCAAGACAGACACCACAAACCGTGTGCTGTACATGTGCATCAACACTACAGCCTCCTGGGCGCTGAGTCATCACTGCAGTGAATCCTGAGCCATGCCCGCAGACCGAGCCGGCCAGATACTCTGTTGCGGCTCATTGCGGCTCCATGCATGTTGCGGCAGACACCCCGGCGGGTACAGGTGCGCCCCCGGGGGCTCACGGTGAGCACTGTGCAGCTGCAGAGCATCCGGTCTGCCGCTGCCCCTGCCGTTTCATCAGGGCGACCCGTGAAACAAGTCAGCGGCAGCCTCACCCGCGCCAGCGGCCTCTGCCGGGCCACGGCATGCATCCACGGCACGCACCGCTGTGGATCTCCGTCTCCCAGGCGGCGGTCTTGGCGGCCCTGATGGCGGACTCCGAGTCGCGGAGAGCGGAGGGGTCGCCCTCGAGGATGTAGCACGGCACGCGCAGGCCGCAGCGCGCCATCATGATCTTCTGCCGCTCGTACCGCGAGTCTTGGATGCTCTGCACGAGGTCGTTCGCGCTCTTGCGCTCGCACACCCAGTCCATCACAAACTCCGCCCCTGCACGCTGCGGAGGGTGAGGCGGCCCTGCGCGACGCCGCGATGCTGCCGGGGCCGATCATCCCACCTCGGCACGCCGTGGCGCCACCTGACGGCATCCTCCTGGCAGTCTCCGCATGGACACGAGAGGCGCGGTTGCGTACGGACGGAGCCCCGAGGAGCTCCCAAGCGTGGGTAACCGTGAGAGGTATGCATGGCGTCCCCCACCATCAGTCGCAGGGTGGCGTTTGTGAGGCATGTGGCATGGACGGCGCACCGACTTCGGGGCCGCCGGAGACGGCGGCCTTACACCGCGCGATCCACGCGACGTCCCCGACCGGAAGGCCCCGCTTCTCCACCGTCATGCCTCGGCGCTGCATGCCGGCGATGTGCGCATCGAGCTGCGTGCTGCCGCTGTGCAGCGTGAACTTCTCCAGCGCATCCACCAGAGTCACGACGTCGTACACCTGCATGCCCACCTCCCCTGATCAACGGAGGCGCTTGGTTGCATTGCCTGTGCTGCCACGGAAACCAGAAGAAGCCACCGTTCATGCCGACCGTGGTCGACACGAGCACAGGCTGATGGTGGCAGTGTATGCGTAAGCACGTGGCCAACAGTGTTCGCTTGGCTGTCATGCACACTGCTGAACGCCTGCCAAACAGCGTGCATGACGGCCAAGCAGCACACTGGTGCACACAGGTGCAGCCCGCACAGTTCCAGCGTACCACAAAGCAGAGGCAAAGGCCACGCGGCATCCCCACAAACAGTGGTGTACGGGTCGCGCGCTGCACCATGGCGTGGCTTTCATGTACAGCCGCCTGTGGCAACCTCGCCGAATGGCAGGCAGAGCACCGTGCTAAGAAACAAACCAGTGAAACGCAGGAAGCAGAGCAAGACAAGAGGCAGGTCGGTGTCATGCCCAACCGCGTCGCGCACTGGCCATGGACAAGCTGAAGCGGAGGGCTCTGCTGGTGGCTCTGCTGGGGGTGCACCAGCGGGCATGCCAGGAGGTGGGATATGCCACAGCTCTCGGGGGCACACCTCGCAGAAGAGGCGGCCGGAGGGGATGGGCGGCTCCCGGAGGCTGGCGGGGCGACAGCAGGCCCCACCGTCAGGGCTGCTCGGCTGCCGCAGCGTGGCCAGCTTCCACGACGTGGCTGTCGTGCGGCGCAGCACCGGCTGCGAGCCCCCCTGGGAGCCCAGGCACTGCGACCCAAAGCCCCCCTGCGACCCCAGGCACTGCGACGCAAACCCCCCTTGGGAGCCCAGGCCCTGTGACTCTGCGGGCCCCTGGGAGGCTGGCAGCATGCTGTGGGGGTCAGCGGCCTGGGTTGCGCGCGAGGAGGCGGCCGGGGGCCGTGGCAGCGGGGCGCTCGCGCCTTGTGGCCCTGCAGGCCGCACCATCCCAGTCAGTGCAACAGACACGCTCACCTTGATCAAGGTGATCCAGTAGCTGAAGGGGCAAGGCCATCGGGGCGTGGTGCCGCATCCTCGTGGCCGCCAGCCGACGGACGGCCATGGAATGCATGCAAGACTGAGCGGGCACTCCCAGGGCACCGATCCGAGGAGAGGCCACATGGACAACGGGCTATGCGCGCTTACATTACATTGCAGGCAGAGTACACACGTGACACCGATGGCCGCTGCTTCAGGCCTGGGGGGTGCTGTGGCGGGTGCGTGTCTGTGGTGCGGATGGTGCATTGGGTGGGGGGAAGCCGGTCAAGGCCGCAGATGATCCAGCTGGACATAGGAACAGGTGCAGCGGCAGGAAGGATCGAGGCGACCGCGGACAAGAGCTTCCGGAAGCAGCCGTGCTGACTGAAGGAGGACTGCAAAGAGGTGGAGGCCACCTCGGGGAAGCAGGAGTCCCCTGCGTGCGAGCGAAGATGCAGAGACACAAAGTGACAGGCACCGGGATGAGAAGCGGCGAACCGATTGCAGCCGCCACCCAGCTGCCCGCACCCCCCGCCGCCGGCGCACTCGCTGCATGCGGCACAGGCGGTGGCCGCCCCTTGGACACTGCGGTCGCACCCACGCCACCGGCACGCGGCTGCAGGCTCGCCGCGGCGGGAGCCGCGGGCGCCGATCGCGCAGCCGGGGCGCCGGAGGCGCCCAGCGCAGCGCTAGCGGCGGCGCTGCGCGCTGGCGCTGATGCTGCGCCTGCGCTGTTGTGCTGCTGCGTGCTGTGCTGCGCCGCACCGGGCTTGAGCCGCGGCAGCGTCACCGTGTTGCTGGCAGTCCCGCTCTTGTGCCGCTTCGCGGATGGCGGGTCCTCCACACCATCCACCCAGCTCACGCCGCCCCCCACCGACGCCCGGCCCCCTATCCCCCGAGCATCTACATCATCCGAGGCACCGCCTGTAGGGTCGCTCCGCCGCCCTGCCGTCGCCGGGGCCCCACTGCTGATGCCACTGATGCTGCTGATGGTACCGGGGGTGGGCGCGCATGCCAACCGCCACGCCGCAGCCGCCGCCTGCAGCCGCCGCATGCCGCCGCTGCTGCTGCCGCTCAGCAGCGGCTCTCGGTCGAACGAGCTCGCACCGAGCGCATGCACGGGCCTGGCAGCGCACACCGCCGGCGTGCGCGCCGCCGCCGACCCCGGCGCGCCCCGCACGCATGGCAGCTGCTGCGAGCCACCAGCCGCAGTGCCGATGCACCTGGAGGCCGGCGCCGCCGGGTGCGGCGAAGAAGCAGGCGCTGCGCTGGGAGTGCGGGCCACGAGCGGTGGCGCCCCCGAGTTGACGTTCCCCGCCCTGCTCCCCCCGGACGTTCGATCCTCGCGAGCGGTATCGTTCACCTGTGCACGTGCCTCCGGGCCACCGCGCTGCTCAGCGGCACTCAGTACGGCACTGCGCACCGCCGCCGCTGCCGCCGTGCCCGCGCCGCCGCCGATGTGTACCGCCTCCGCAACGCATCCCCCGTTCTCCTCATCATCCTCATCCGAAGTGATCAGATCGATCACGTCACCGCTTGGCGCGCCGGAGGGCTGCGCTGCAGCGCCGAGCCGTTCCGCTGCCCCACCGCGTCGCCCAGCATCAGTTGCAGCAAAAGCAGCGGCTGGAGCCGGTCGGCTGCACGCCGGCGGCGCCAGCGGCGAGGCGGGCCGCCGCTGCGGTTCGACACGGGACCCTGCCTGCGCGTACGGGGAGGGCGGCGACACCGGCACCGGCAGTGGAGCGCGGCCGCTGCATGAGGGGACACCTCGCCGCTCGGTCCCCCCTGCGTCACCAATGCATGCCTGGCCACCACCCTGCTGCCGTGCCGGCGCCGGCTCCGGAGAAAGCAGCTCCACCGATGCCTGCAGCCGCGGCGACGCCGCTGCCGCAAGCTCCGGAGCCACTGCCGCCGCCGTCAACGGCGCCTGCTTTCGCCGCGGAGGACCCAGGTTCAGGTCTGCTGCACGCAGCGGCTGCCGCGGCAGCACCGGCGCCGCGGAGCCCCCCGGCACAGCCGCCCCTTGCCACTGGCTCGCAGGTCCCGAGTGAGTTGCAACACCTGACGTGCCCGCCGCCGCCGTGCCTCCAGCACCTACCCCCCTGCCCCCCGGCGTGACCGTGTCATCCAACGCCACCACGTCAGCACTGGCCCGTGGCCTGACGGTGCTGTACCGACCCCTGCGGCCACTGATCGCTAGCGCCATGTCGTCGTCGCTGTCCAAGTCTGGCAGCCGCTCCAGCAGGGGGGCAGCCACCTGCTTCTGGGAACCCCTCCAGTCCACGTCCAAGTCCTCGGGCAGCGCTCGTTTTGCAGCTTTGCCGCCACGGGCTCCCACCGTCCCCACACGCACAGTCTTCTGCCGAGCCAGTGCCGCTTGCGCCTGCCGCGCCCCCGCCCTTGGTCGCACAGGTGCAGCCGCCACACTCTCACTGGCGCCTGCATAGGTACCTGCGGCCGTGGCCGGCGGCCGCTCCGCTGCGGCAGCGGCGGCCCCCGCCGTCGCCACCGCGTCGGCGCCGCTGTTCACTGCCGCACTCCCGGCGGAGGCCTTCTTCGCCGTCGGTTTGCGTGGGGCCTTCGCGGCCCCCGTGGCTGCGGCTGGTGCGGCTGCCAAGGCGTCAGCGGCACCGCTCTCTGCTGCAAGGACGGCGCCGTGGTCCACGCCTGGCAGTGGGTCGACTTCGCCCTGGGCGGCCGCGAGTGCGAACAGCCGGTGCCCGAGCTCAGCGCCCTCTGGCGTGAGCCGGACCTTGATCGGGTTTGACCACTTCTGAATCAGTGGCGGGTCCCGATTCGCCAGATCCTGCAGCGCAGGCTGTATCTGGGCGCCATGCTGCAGCATAGTCTATCGTCCTCGGTGACAGAGTCGTAGAAGGCACCGACAGTGGAACTTTGCTGCATCCTTCCATACTGGACGGAGGTGAATGGGAGCGTGCTTACGAAACTGCAGAGGAAGCATGGAGATTCACTATGCCGAAAACGTTCTTTCCTAAACTGTAATCACGATGGATAGGTAAGTGAACTTGAGGCGGCCAAGCTGTGTCAGCTTATCTCATGGGGGCGAGGCTCCTTGCAACAGGAACAGCTGTACCTTCATACAGCTCCACCCGCCATACGTCTTGTGATAGTTCCCTCGGCCTGCTTCACCAGCAGCGCTGGCGTTTCGCAGCGGCTCCTTTGCGAGGTTTGAGTCATCGCCAAGGCTCAGGAGCTCGTCCTTGCTCAGGACGGGCCGCCCTCGTGCCTTCTCCCGAAACAGGCAGATCAGGAAGGTGTACGCCGCTGTGCCCTTCCGTGGAATATAGGGCTTGGGAAGCTTCTTTGGATGTGCTTGAGAGTTGGTGGTTGGCTGTGGTACAGGAGCTGCTGGAGCATCGGGCACTTGCGTGGCAGAAGCTGCCTTAGTTTTGGTTGCCTTTGCTGCATGTGCCTGCACCCAGCAGATCATTGACATGCGCATGTACAACCTTGCTCCATCGATGGTGTTCGCACACAATGGTGCAGCGTTGCGTTTGTCAACTCTCCACAAAAAGTTCATTGCTGTTCAGTTTGACAGCTGCACCGGATTCGCCATGCTGCTTGCTGGAACTCATTCCATGGGCCATCAAAAGATCAGGTAGTCAAGAATTGAGATCCCACATGGTGTGATCCGGTAGCAACTGTGCAGCAGCTTTGGAGGCTTGCAAACGCTTGAGGCCACACTGGTGCACACCTTGGAACTAGATGGAGTTGCTGCTTCCCACTCCTCCTGCTCTTCCTGCGAGGGCGGGTCAGGAGGAAACTGTGCCCATAGACTATGCTGCACCTTATTTGCTAGGGCTGGCCCCACGAACTTGAGTGACTCGAAGCATTTCTTGTCGTAAATCCTCCGCACGCAGCACTGCACGGAACCGCAGGCCTTCTTCGCGTTCCTGCAGGTCCCATCGTCATGCCTTCCTTCCGCTTCAAACTTTTCTACCACTTCTCTGCAGCGTGCAAAATCTTTTGGAACAAATCACGTAGACTGTGCGCGCATGCGGCCTGCAGCAGTGACAGACATGCCAGAGAGGACACACAGCAGAAAGTTGTAGATGATGATATTGTCCTTATGCTCTACCCTCTGATGGTCTTTTGGAAGGCTATACGTATGCGCAATTC
Organism: Ulva armoricana; assembly: GCA_032360965.1. Taxonomy (NCBI): domain Eukaryota; kingdom Viridiplantae; phylum Chlorophyta; class Ulvophyceae; order Ulvales; family Ulvaceae; genus Ulva; species Ulva armoricana. The sequence goes on along the minus strand of JAUMHO010007795.1, from coordinate 2,193 downwards.
GAGCTTGCTCCACGAACTGGTTTGGCTTTCGGCTCATTGGACGGTGATTCATTCACGGCCAGGAAACAATGCCAGCGGCACGATCGCGCACCAATATGCAAGCGCAGCTACGTTCGAAAGCATATGTTGGTGCAATGTTTTATGCTATATTTGGAAGCACTGACTGCGACGGGAAATCAGCCTGAGGCATCAGTGGGTATGCGCTAGGCGCTCCCGACGCAAACGAATTCACCAGTGACCCACCAGCTCGTGGGCTATGTGAGGGTCATGCGACCTTACTTTGTAGAGAGCGCTGGGCCCAGCTTTCCTGCCATACCAGTTTCCCTGGCAGTAACTTTCAAAATCTCTCCCGACAATTGGGGACGATGTGGCATCGGTTCATCGGTCAGTTCGGTGTGTCACAGTGTGGGAAACACACGTACAATGCTACATCCACTCGCACAATACGACATTTAGCAGGTCAGCGCCACGGCAGGTATGTGTTACGCACGGAACCATGATTTTCGAGAAGGGCTCAACAACAGAAACCTCACGAGAGCAATGGGGGCCAAATCTGTCGCAGGAGATCAATGCAAACTTCTCACCAGACAACCGACAGTTTGTGTCAGACACTAAATTCATTGTGTTGATCAAGGACATCCACTGAATGCGTGCAGCCGAAACTGTGCATCAAGAGTCGATGGCGCAGTCAGGCGTGCACACACATTTACTCTACTCGCACGATAGCAGGGACCTGCTGCACAAGGGCCGCTGCAGTAGTCGTCCGTAACACCTGAGAAGTCTATTGCAGCACCTCCATCCAACAGCATCGACTGGTTACAAGGACATGCATATCTGACAATGCTCTCTGCAAAACTCAAGCTGGTACACGCAGCTATCGGAAAACTTCGGTTATCTATGCGCCACACGCACTTTGATTGTCACCAAACCCACAAAAAGCATACCATATGGACATTTCACCAGCAGCTTCACTACATAGCATCTCCCCTGTTGGCAGGACCAATCTCACCCCCCGAGCCAGCGAAGCTCTGATCTGGGTCAAGCCTCTGCTGATTTCGGAACAAACATCGCTTTTGTTAAGAGATGTGACAGGTATCCTAGAGGCCCACACATGAAGCATAGAATGACGGAGTGCGCAGAAACTATGCCGCGATCGACCGCATCGAGGGCGATCTCCCTGGCCATCAGAAAATCCAGCATTAGCAGATTAATCCATGCAATGGCCGTAAACCATTTTTCCATGAACAATTTACTGATGGCCGTCATCCCCGAATGCATTGCCCCTGTGGCCTGCTGTACTACTTGAGGGACTTGAGAAATATCGCTGGCAGCGACAATCACCGCAGCCATCCACCCAGCACAAAGGGCGAACGGAACTGCATGAGATGTAACAACTCTATAGACCATCGACGACTTTGGACATGCCAGAAGAATTCCGTAGATAGGAACCATCGCGGCTGTGGCAGTGTTGAACAGCTGGTCCGGAGAAAGAGCAGTGCACACGCAAGAGACATCTGGGCACAGCCTATCTACCCTCTGATGAATTCTAGGGTATTGATTCGGCCGGTGCCTCCGATTGCCAAGCAAAGCTGGCGTGGAGCGCAAAATTGCGGACGACATGACTGTGGCCATGTTTACAAGACGGCAACGCAATCACATGTATTATTGCAACGTGGTAACAGTTGCCGTCAAATACACATCGTGCCTACAGTCAGCTGCTCTTCAATGCTGTCCCGGCATCAGTGAGTGCGCTGCTCGTGTGGCTGAAGTGTTGGTGGGACAGATGTGCACAACGTGCACCGCCAAGGCAAGGCTGAAGCAGCAAAGCAATGGCCAGGGGTGAGCATGGACTAAACTAATATACAGGATCTGCAAAACTTGTGTGTGCTACCGAGTCACTGCACTCTTGTGACACCTGAGCTGCCTTCGCCATGTGTACAGGTGAGCACTCAGGTATGGTTTCACCTGGTCATAAACATGGTCCTGCCTACCATAAACTTGCTGAAGAAGAGAGTAGAGGCTGTCTTGCAATGAGGTACAGTCTGTATGAATTGAGAGCAGCATCTGAGCAATGATCAGTCAGCCAAGTCCACATGATCATCGATCGAAGTCCGACCGGTCCAGTGGTCGGAGGACGATATAAAAGCTGACCCCTTCTTCGGAAGGTCTTGGGCTCGATTCCGCGTGCCCCCC
>JAUMHO010007784.1:0-12630 GCA_032360965.1 Ulva armoricana | reverse complement strand
CGCCGAAGGAGAACGGTTCACGAGGAACCGGCACGCCGACGTTCACTCCCACCATGCCAGCGCGGGCCTCACGGGTCACGCGTTCAGCGAGAGCACCGTTAGATGTGAAGACACTGCACGCATTGCCGTATTCGCTGGTCGCTTGAATGGCGAGGGCCTCGGTGAGGTCTTTCACATGCACGATAGAGATGATCGGACCAAAGAGTTCAATCTTCGCAGCTTCACTGCCCGGCTGAACTTGATCGAGAACTGTAGGAGCAAGCCAGTTGCCGCCTTCGAAACCAGCAGGAGCTTTCGCCTTACGGCCATCAACCAACACACGAGCGCCCGCAGCTTCCGCGCGGCCGATGGCTGCGTGGAGAAATTCAACCTGTGCTTTCGTGATGATGGCGCCCATGTCTTTGCCCAGCTGAAGACTTGCTGCACGTTCAGTGATTTTTTTGATGTGAGCAGAGACATCACCTACTGCCAGAAGCACAGAGGCCGCCATGCACCGCTGACCTGCGCAGCCAGTGAATGAATCAGAGATACCGACGCCTGAAAGTTCAGGGTTAGCATCCGGCAAAAGAATAATGTGGTTTTTGGCGCCACCGAGACAAAGCGCACGCTTACCAAGAGCTGTGGCGCGCGTGTAAACGAGCTTAGCGATTTTCGTTGAACCCACGAACCCGATCGCTTTGACCAACGGATGATCAATAATGCCATTCACAGTCGCTTCCCCACCGTGAAGCACGGTGAGCAATCCATCTGGCAGGCCCGCTTCTTTCAAAGCATCCGCAATTTTCAAAGCCGTCAGCGGCGTTTTATCAGAAGGTTTCCAGACATACGCATTTCCGAGAGCAAGCGTGATAGGAATCGTCCACATCGGCACCATCGCCGGGAAGTTGAACGGCGTAATATTTGCAACCACACCTAAAGCCTCGCGACGGTATTCGCACATCACACCACGAGAGACTTCAACCTTGCCGCCGAGGTCGGCGTTTTGCAGAGAGAGAGCGTATTCAAGAACTTCAATCCCTTTCATGAGACCCGCTTTGCCTTCATCGAAGGTTTTGCCGGACTCAGAAGATTTCACGTGCGCGATCATATCGATGTCGCGCAGAAGGATGTTACGGAAATTAAAGAGCACCTTGGCGCGCTCTTTCATAGGAGTGCGACCCCAGTCTTTCTGAGCAGCATCGGCCGACTTAATCGCCTCATCAATTTGCTTCGCACTGGGAACACTCACAGAACCGATCGACTTACCGGTGTACGGTGAATTCACCGCAACGGAGCCTTCGGTCCCTGGCGTCCAACGCCCGGAAATAAAATTGTGCCCCTGAATGGGCTCAGGAATTTTCGTCTGCATAGTCATCCTTCAAGTTCTTAAATGGAAGAAAACGCTAGCATTTCGATATTCAGGAGAGAAGACTAATTACAACCCCTCGGCGCGCCGCGCAGGCACTTTTCAAAACCTATCGCGTCATTCCTTAGCAAAGCCTTAACTCGACGATCACAATCAATCTTCTTATTTTTGACTCCACATCACTTTTAAGAGGTTTCCATGTTCATCGTGCTTTTCCTTTGCAGCTTCGCTTGGTCGCAGGATCTCCTTCCTGAAAAAATGCAGCTCACGTTTAAGGATGGCATCACCTTCCGACAAGAAAACGATTTCATGATGCGCATGCGTTTTCGCGTACAGACGCGCTTCACCGCCGTCACCGAAGACGCCGAAGACACCAAACTCGACACCGCTGAGTTCACTGTCCGCCGCACCCGTCTGCGTTTTGATGGCTTCGCTCACAATCCCAACTTCCTCTACCGCCTCCAACTTTCGTTCACCCGCGGTGACCAGGACTGGGACAACTCACAAGTCCCCAACATTCTCCGAGATGCCGTGGCCGGTTGGCGCTGGGATCCCAAGCACACTTTGTGGTTTGGTCTCGCGAAGCTCCCCGGTAACCGCCAGCGCACGATCTCTTCGAGCGCCCAGCAGTTCGTCGATCGCTCCTCGGTCAACGCGACCTTCAATGTCGACCGCGACGCGGGTCTGCAGCAGATTTCGCAGTTCGGTGACGAACGTCCCGTGTGGTTGAAGCTCGCCGTTTCGAACGGCGAAGGCCGCAATCAACCGAACAAAAATGCTTCGCTCGCCACGACCGCGCGATTGGAATGGTATCCACTGGGAAGCTTCCACGATGACGGAGACAACTTCGAAGCCGACCTCTTCCGGGAACCGGAGCCGCGCCTCGGTCTTGGGGTCGCGACATCGGCCAACCAGAAAACGTCGCGCACGGGGGGACAGCTCGGCAAAGATCTTCCGGATGACGAATTTCGCTCGATGGAAACCCGCTTCGTCGACGTGGTCTACAAGCACCGTGGCTATTCGCTGAGTGCGGAATACGCCAAGCGCACCGCGGGCTCACCCGTCGTCACCACTGACCTCTTCCTGTTTGAGGGCGAAGGCTTCAACGTGCAAAGTGGCTACTTACTGGAAAGCAACTGGGAACCCAGCTTACGCTACAGTGCGATCTGGGCCGCGCCGGAGATTCGCAGCCTGACCCAAGACAACCGCCAGTACACCGCAGGCCTTTCGCGCTACATTCAAAAACACGTCGTGAAGATCCAGAGTGATCTCACCTATCAAGAAAAGACAGCGCAGCACCAGTTGGCGTACGAGTCGAACTGGACTCTGCGGGTCCAGCTCGAGTTCGGGATCTAGAGGGTTCTCCGGCCGACAGGGACCTGTGGAGTTGAATAGTCAGTTAGCCGCTGATAAAAATTTCGTGCAACTAAAAAAATGCTAATATGCCTCTCATGGAATCGACACTTACCCCTATCCCTGTTGTGCATTTGCTTAAACACCCTGAACTTTTTAAGGGCGTTGAAGTCCACGTCAAAATCTCAGACAAGTTTGTTAAATTAAATTTCGCCAAGGACTCCTTCTCCGTCATTTTAGACAAACTCAAAGCCAAAGGTGTGATCCACGTCTACGTGCAAGAAGAAGATTTCTCACGGGTCATTGCTCATTTTCAAAACATCCTGACCAGCAAGACTTTCTATGATCCCACCACCACGGATGAGCAAAAAGCCGAAGTTTCAGAGGTCGCCATGACCCTGGCGCGTGACTTCATTAAAACCTATGGCGTGAATAAAGAAGTCATCGAGGTGATGAAAGCGGCCAATGGAAAAATTCAAGAACTCCTGGCCACGTCCCCTGGGCTCCACGCTTTTGTGAAGCGCTTCAAGAACAACTGCACCGAAGAGTTTCTTAAAATCAACGTCACGAACTTCCTCTGCGGAATGTTGATTAATCAGTTTCCATGGAAGACTCCACTCATTGTGCAAAAGACAATGCTGGCCGGCATGATGTGCGACATGACACTGACATCCGCTGATTTCGCAGCGATTAAACGGCATGAACACGAGGGAACCCCGCTAGACGAGAGCATTCGCAAACATCCCATCACCGTTTCTGAAATTCTAATGCGTAAGCGGGATCTTATCCCAGGTGAAACCATCACCATCGTCGAGCAGCACCATGAAAAACCGGATGGCACTGGCTTTCCTCACGGCATCACGACCTCACGCTTCAACCAACTCTCGGCTATTTTCATTGTTGCGCAACGATTCGTTGACATGCTTTTTGAAAGTCAGTTTGATTATAAAAAGCATCCGGAGATGATTCGGACGCTGAAAGCCAGCTACACAGGTGGACCTTTCGACAAGGCCATGGACGCTCTCATCAACACGGTAGAAAAATGAAATTCCTTCACACCATGTTTCGAGTTAAGGACATCGACCGCTCGCTCGCCTTCTGGCAATTGCTCGGGCTCAAAGAAACCCGCCGCCAAGAAAATGAAAAGGGTCGCTTTACGTTGGTGTTTGTCGCCACGGCCGTCGGCGAACCTGAAATCGAACTCACCTACAACTGGGATCAAACCGAAGAATACACCCATGGCCGCAACTTCGGTCACGTCGCTTTTCGGGTTGAAAATATCTACGACACCTGCCAGCGATTAATGAATGCTGGTGTCGTCATCAACCGCCCTCCCCGCGATGGCCACATGGCCTTCGTGCGCTCGCCGGATAATCAATCGGTGGAGATTTTACAGGAAGGAACACTTCCTCCCGCCGAGCCATGGGCATCTATGCCCAACACCGGCACATGGTAAACTGCCCCTGGTCGCAATTCGACAAAGACCCATTTCCCTTCTGCGAAGAACAGCTCTGTCACATCATCGGGCAGCCCGCCAACACCTGGTCTAACATCGGCTATTTCATCATTGCGTGGATGATTTGGCGTCATCGTCATTTAGGCCGTGACCGCCTCGTCTTCGCCGGCATCTGCCTCTTCCTTGCCGTCGGCAGTACGCTGTTTCACATGTCCGGTGCGATGTGGGCGAAGATTCTCGATGTCAGCGCCATGCTTTTACTTTCTGGCGTGGCCTTGAGTTTTTCATTGCAAAAAACCTACGGTTGGAAAACGCGCACACAGCTAGGAGTGTTTTTCGTTCTCAGTGCACTCTCTTACCCACTGGTGGGCATGGGGAAACTGGGCGGCTACCTCTTTCTCGCTGAGGTGATTCTCACTGTGGCTTTAGAAATACGTCTACGTGCCCAGATGACACCGACGAGCTGGAGCTACCTCAAGCAAGTGCTGATCACGTTCCCGGTGGCACTCGGGCTCAACATGATGGATCAACACGGGCCACTCTGCTGGCCCACCAATCACATCTTCACCGTTCACGGGCTCTGGCATCTCATGACGGCATTCTGCATCTATCGCATCACGCAGTATTACTGTGAGATCAAGTAACCGCTGATGCTGTAGAGCCGTGCCGCCTTGCCTTTGCCAGTGCAGCGAAAACCGTTAATCACAATCCAAGCTTTGCTGCGAGGATCTTGGCGGGCAATGCTGCGCTCGTGACTTCTCTCATCGATGCTTTCACAGAGGTTAAGCTCAAACTCCGCGACTTTCGCACCACTGATGGTCACAAACGTGAGCCCGCTCGCAAGCATGTTCACTCGAAGCTGGAGCTGGCGCAAAACATCCGTCGTTTTATTTTCTTCGATGTTGAAGGGCGCGAAGTATCCCTTTCCAAGGCGGGCCGAGTAATCGTTGCTAAGATTAAACCAGCGCACCGATTCTGCTACAGCATTGGGATCTACCACTTTGTCGTTAGCAGTGAGCTCCACCAAACCATTGATGTAGGACGCCTCTTGCCAGTAGCCATAATAGGCTTCGATGTCCGCGTTCTCTAATCCTTCCTGAGATTTCTTGTCGAGGAATGGGGCCAGGGCCTGACGCGAATGGTTCTGTGTGAAGTAGCGCGTGAAATCATGAAAGCGATTGATCTCTTTTTGCGGCATCTCGCGCTTAGTCCCTTTGGCTATCTCGCCGCGCTCATTGGCCAGTTTATGCTTGGCCAAGAATCTCTTTAGCTGATTCGTCTGCGAGCGCAAAGACACGTCGACCAAACTCAGTGGGCCCACTGTCGCCAGGAGTAAAACAGCAAAGAACGAGAGGTGCATGCGCATGAAACTGAGCTGCCCCGTCAACCGCACCATCGCGATAACGATAAACCAGCCCGTGAAGAGGTACATGGCGTACCGTGGTTCAGTTAGTCCGTACTGATGGGCCCGCACCCACACACTCCAGAAAGACAAAATCAACAGCGGCAGCACGAGAGCGTGAAAAACCCAGCTCACTTTCTTCACCCACGCGAACTGCGAGCTGCGCTCCAGGGGTATGAGCGTGATAAAAGTCAGCAGCCCCACGACCGCAGCCGAAAGGGTCATGAAACCCACCACTCCGCGAGGCAGGCCTTCACCTAAAAGTGAGGTTCCAAAGTAAGCGTACAAGACGAGGAAATAGATAAAGACCACGGGCAGAAGCACGTACTGTGCTAAAAGTCGCAACGGCTTTGGATGCTCTTCGTTTTTAAGATTCTCAAAGCTCGATGGGAACGATGAACAGAACACCATCGGATGAAGCACAAACGCACTGAAACCAAAGAGGCTGCCCCAGATATCTTTGAACCAGCCGACTTTAAACAACGTCTCGATAGTTCCGAAAATCGCCATGGACCCCAAGAACCATCCGCCGGCCACCAACGTGGCGAAGATGAACTTCTTCAGCAAAAGAAAATTGAAGTTCCAGTAACTATCCCCGCTCCAATCACCCTTGAGGTTCACGGCGTAGGTCATCACCAAATGCGCCAAAATCAAAGCTGAGTTGTAGCGCCAGATGATGCTCCAGCTGTCACCCGATGAGAGATAAGCAAAGAGTGCAAGACAAGGAAAGAGCACCAACGCTGTTTGTAGCAAACTCTTTTGGATCGGCTTCCACACACTATTCTCTGTGGCAATTATCACACCCAAAGAGAGCGGAATGCCCATGATCGCAGTCAGAAGGACCGCCTCAATCTGAGTGATCTCGTCGCTGGAATCGAGCTGCTGATTCAGGGCGAAGTAAACCGCCGCCGCGAGTCCACACACAAATGTATAAGGGAAGCGTTTCAACGCATTGAGGGCAAAGCTTTGGAGTGTATTCATGCCAAAAAGCGTACCACCAAGCGTTTCATATCGGGATAGTTTTCTAGCGGATGGATCTCCACTTCTCCATGGGCATCCACGAAGCGCACTTCTTGCAGTTGCCCCTGGCGCACCACCACAAAAGATTTCTCATCAGCGCGACGTCCGGCGCCTTCGATTTCATGATCGCCACTTAAGACATCTTCAGGTGACATCTTTTCACTCAGGCGTTCCATCACTTTTTCAGTGCCAAGGATTTGGCGAAACTGGCGCATCTTCTCCACGAAAAAAAGTCCGTCCGCTTCCACGGCAAAGGCCTCTTGATAGACCCGCGTTCGGGCCGCCTGCGCCATCACGCGCGAGCCCCAGCGAGAAGCATCTTCATCGGTCGTTGTGCTCACACGGACCTCCTCCCCAGGAGGCGCGGAAGGATGCAGTGTAAGTGTGTAGCGAAAATTGACTTTTCTCGATGCACGATTCATCACCGGGCGAAGGGTTTTAATGAAATGCAACTCCATCAACGACGCCACCAAGTCAGTGCCCCATTCGCGCGCTTCCACACGCGCCACGTGCTGGCGAATTTCGAGATCCCGTTTAGAATTTCCCGCGGTCTGAAAATGACTCTTCACGCGGTCGCGAATCGACTTAGCTTTCCCGACATACAAGAGCAGCCCCTGACGGGTGTAAAAGAAATAGGTTCCCGGCGTACTTGGCAATTTCTCCAGCGTCCCGTCATCCAGCTCAGGTGGTAACGGTTTGGGTGCGGCCTCATTAATCGCCGACGGAGCACTCTCTTGCACACGTCGAAAAATTTCCCAGCAAGCTTTCGCATCATCCAGCGCCCTATGCTCGGCCAGGCGGGTCAGTTGAAAATGGCGAGAAAGATTATGCAGCGAATAGGATGGTAGGCCCGGAAAGGCTTTTCGGCCTAAGCGGACCGTACAAAGCACTTCACGTTGGAAGGTATAGCCTAGGTCTGAAAATTCTCGTTGTAAAAAACGGTAATCAAAGAACGCATTGTGCGCGACAAAGGTGCGGCCTTCGGTGAGCTCGACGATTTTTTTGGCGACACCGTAAAACTTCGGCGCGCCGGACACCATGTCATCATTAATACCCGTAAGCTTCGTGATCCCCCACGGGATCGGACACTCCGGATTAATGAGGCTCGACCACTCTTCGGTCACGACACCGTCATCCACACAAACGATCGCCACTTCCGTGATCTTATTACCTTCACGGTTCATGCCTGTGGTTTCAATGTCCACAACGGCATAGCGACTCATGGACTATTCAAGCCCCAAGAACTGATCGTAGGTGCACTCTTCGTCGCGGCAACCCTTCGACTGAATCTCGATCACACGACTCGCGATGGTTTGCACGAACTCGTGGTCATGAGACGTGAAGAGCAATGTGCCTTTGAAGTCCACCATGCCATCGTTCAAGGCGGTGATGGTTTCAAGGTCCAAGTGGTTGGTCGGGTTTTCAAAGATCAAAACGTTGTGGCCCGCGAGCATGAGCTTTGAAAGCATGCAGCGAACTTTTTCGCCCCCTGAAAGAACCGTTGATTTTTTCTTCGCCTCTTCACCAGAGAAAAGCATGCGGCCTAAGAAACCGCGCAAGAAGGTTTCCGTCTGATCTGCAGAGTACTGGCGAAGCCAGTTAATGAGATCAAGGGAAGCGTCTTGGAAAAACGCCCCGTTATCTGACGGCATGTAGCCGCGAGAAGTGGTAATCCCCCACTGGATATCCCCGGCATCGGGCTTACGCTCACCGGCCAGGACCTGGAACAACGTCTTCGTCGCCATCTCCGATGGGCCCAAGAACACAATCTTCTGACCTTTCTTCACGGTGAAAGAAAGATCATGGAACATGCGCTCCCCATCGATGGTGAGAGATAATTTTTCAACACGAAGGAGCTGATCGCCCGCTTCGCGCTCTTGGCGGAAGCCCACGAACGGATATTTACGAGTAGAAGGCTGGATGTCTTCCAGCGTGAGTTTATCCAAAAGTTTTTTACGAGACGTGGCCTGGGATGACTTCGAGGCGTTGGCCGAGAAGCGCTGAATGAACTCTTTGAGTTCTTTCATTTTGTCTTCGGTCTTCTTGTTTTGATCGTTCAACATACGCTGAGCAAGCTGGCTGGATTTATACCAGAAGTCGTAGTTGCCCACGAAAAGTTTGATCTTGTTGAAGTCGATGTCACAGATGTGTGTGCACACTTTGTTTAAGAAGTGACGATCGTGGGACACAACCAATACAGTTGAGTCTTCTTGTTCACCCAAGAACTTCTCAAGCCACTGGACAGATTTCAAGTCCAAGTCGTTGGTCGGTTCATCCAACAACAAGATCTCCGGTTTACCGAAGAGTGCTTGCGCCAGGAGAACTTTCACTTTTTCACCACCGGCCAGATCTTTCATCTGTTTGGTCAGCATATCTGAGCCAATGCCCAGGCCCGCAAGCAAAGCACCCGCTTGAGATTCAGCTTCCCAGCCGTTAAGTTCTGCGAAGCGAGCTTCAAGATTCGCCGCGCGCTCGCCGTCTTCATCAGAGAAGTTTTCTTTGGCGTAGAGCTCTTCTTTCTCTTTCATGATCGACATCAATTCGGCGTGACCGAGCAACACCGTCTTGAGCACTTCTTCATCTTCGTAGGCGAAGTGGTTTTGGCGAAGCACCGCCAGACGCTCACCCGGTGTGATCTCAACTGAGCCGTTGGTGGATTGGATTTCTCCGCTCAAAATTTTAAGGAATGTGGACTTACCCGCACCGTTGGCGCCGATCACGCCATAGCAGTTACCTTTAGTGAACTTAAGGTTCACGTCATCGAATAAAGTACGTCCGCCAAACTGCAGGCGAATGTTGTGGGTAGCGAGCATAAAAGTTCTCCGGAATTTGAAAGGCTTACCTACCACGGGTTGTCTTTTGGGTCCATTTACTACTAAACTGCGCCCATAAATAGTCCAGGAGACACTTATGTTAATTCAAGCCCTTGGCATGCTCATGATCCTCATTCTTCCCAGCTTTTCTGCGCAGGCGGACGCCACTCGCTGCCCAGAAGCTTCTCGCAACAACACCATCAGCTACGAGCTCCTCGAAACTTGTTTAATGAACGAAGGCGTCGAATTGGAAGTTCACGGCGTCGTTCCCATGAGTTCGATGTTCGTGGTGACCTACCGCAATCCCACCAATTTCTTCCAGTCTGTGCATCTCTCACTCCTCGGCAGCACTCCGGAGTTGCGTACTTTCATTAAAACGCTCAAGCGCCACGACGTGATTCTTGTGAAAGGCGGCTACCAGAACATTCCGTCTCCACAAAAGCATATTCGCGCGGCCGAAATCTCACTCATCAGCCGCAGCAGCGAAGCACCTCATAGCGATGAATACACCTATGAAGTTCTCCCAGCGCAAATCCTGGGGATGAAAACTCTCATCGGCAAAGTTCACGCGGTGTATGGTGATGGCCGCATCCTCCTTGTGGAATACAAAGACCTCGTTGTGCCAGTTTACGTAGAAGCCAAGTGGACTGAAGAGGCCAATGCCCTTTCACGCGGTGATAAAGTTGAAATCCATTACGTCATCCAGGATGGGCCTTCGCGCCCGGTGCACGTCAACTTTGACCCCGCCCACCCGGATGCGCTCAAGGTATTGCACGCCGTGACGCTGGACCACGGCAAACCGAAAACCATGACTGGCAAATTGCTCATGTTCCCGAAAAGCCCGATGGTCATGTTCCCGGTTTTTGCCATCGACGTAGATATGGGTGACGGCGTTTTTCTTCCGCACACCGTACTCAGCTTCACCGATGCCGAGCTCTTCAAGCAGGCGCGCGCGAAGTTTCAAGCGGCGTGGGATCGTCATCCGGAAACTGTTCGCAACTATCGTAACAAATTCATCAACGACGCGCTTACCGTCACTGTGAGTGGCACGTACAATATGATCGATCCACTGCAGGCCAACCCGCAGCTGGTGATTAGTTCATTGGATGACATCAAGATCGCACTTCCATAATGGCGAAATGGAAGAAATGGCTGATCGTTGGCTTGCTCGTGGGTGCCCTTGGCACCCTCGCCGTTTTACTCTTGCTGGTGGACTCTCGTCCAGGACCGAAAGAGTTGGCCCAAGCCGTCGATGCACCCCCTAGCAAAACGCCCCATGAAACTCATGACATTGGCGTGGCCGATAAAACCGCGGTGAAAGCCGAGGACAAAGCAGAACCAACGGACAGCAAGTCTCAAGAGAACAACAAAGACGTCATTCTGGCGTTCATGGATGAGGACCCGGCGGACATTCGTGTCTGTGACAATCTGACTCAGAGTAAAATCTTCGAGCAATCCAAAGATAAAAAAGAAATGTCCTTTGATGATCTCTTCAAGGACACCTCGCGCACGGACCCGATCGCCGAGGCCTTACGTATTCCGATCAAGGCCATCTTCCAAGATGAGTCTGTGACGAGTCTCTTGCGGGATGTGATGAAAGTCGACACCAGCAAAATGAACAAAAAAGAGAAGGACTCTCTTCTCGACAAACTCGGGTTCTACACGCGAGCCGCTACCACTGCCGCCAGCCTCTTGAGCCGCAAGAAGCACTTCGAAGCTTTAGGCGACCGCGCGATTCATATGAGCCTGCTATCGCGTATCGCGATCTTGAAACCGGAAAAGCTTGAGAGCCTAAATCTGCAAGGGATCTGCGAAGATATGGAACGCTCGATTGTGAATGGTGAAAAAACCAGCGTAAAACAAGAGCGCAAAAAGATTCTCGCACTCATCAAAGATGCCGGTCTCACTCCCGCCGATCTCAAATTTGAGCCCGATCAGTTTCTCAACTTTGACGTAAAGATGACGGACAACAATGTGTCTTTCACCCTGAGTGGAAAAGAAGCTGCCAACTAGCTCTTCTTTTCAAGCTCCGCCCACTCTTCGATCAAATCATCGAGCTTTTTCTGCGCAGCTGCCAAATCGCTGTTAAAGCCTTCAGCTTTTTTCTTCGATTGCGGATTGCTGTAATCAAGCGCTGCGAGCTTGGCTTCGATTGTTGTCACCACTTTCTCAGCGGCTTCTAATTCCCCGGCGATTTTACCTAAGCGATCGCGCTCTTTGTTAGACAGCTTGCCGCCTGCTGGGGCATTCGTTTTACCCGGAGGAGTACGTTTTTTGAGTTCTTCTTCGAGCTCCATGGCTTCCAGGAACATTTCGGCCTGGCCCCAACCACCCTCGAAGATTTCCATGCCTTGGTCGTGGATCAACCAGCACTTATCTGTGACGTTCTCGATGAAGGTTCTATCGTGGGCGACGATGATCAACGCCCCTTGATACGCACGTAGCTCTTCTTCCAGAATACCAATGGTCTCGAGATCCAAGTCGTTGGTCGGTTCATCGAAGATCCAGAGATCGCGGGCGTGTTTCATGAACTGCGCCAGCTGCAGGCGGTTTTTCTCGCCACCTGAGAAAGTATGAATCGGACGCTTCAATTCTTCTGAGCGGAAGAGGAAACTCTCCAAGTAGCTCGCCACATGGCGCTTCTCACCCATGTTCGAAATCACAAAGTCGATACCCTCACCTACGAGCTGCCAAGGCGTGATGTCATTAGGAAGAGTTTCGCGCTTTTGTGAGAAGTGACCGACGTCCAGGCCGTCCACTTTCTTAATCGTGCCTTCGGTAGGTTTCAATTGTTCAAGGATCAACTGAATGAGCGTCGATTTACCCACACCGTTGCCACCCATGAGCGCGATCTTGTCGCCTTTCGCGAGAGCGAAGTTCACGCCGCGGTAGAGATTGCGGGGACCGAACGAGAGACCCATGTTCTCTGCTTGCACCAAGATCTTCGTCTTGCGACCAGAGGCTTGGAGATTGAGATCCACAGATTTGTGGGCCTGGGCCTTCAAATCACGGATGTTGTTTTGAAGTGTATCGTAGTCTTCAATGCGCTTTTTACTCTTCGTGCGTCGTGCTTTCGCACCCCGATGAATCCACGCGCTTTCGCGGCGATTGTGGTTTTCGAGGCGATCGAGCTCTTTGTTCCGGCGCAATTCTTCTTGCTGCAAGTGTTCAAGGTACTGCGAGTACGTCCCCTGGAAGCTTTTGAGTTTCCCGTTTTGAATATGGACGATGCGATCAACCA
>JAUMHO010007762.1:0-12644 GCA_032360965.1 Ulva armoricana | reverse complement strand
TGGAGACAGCGCCTGTCGAGGCCGCAAACTCTGCAATCTCATTGAGAAGAGCAAAGGCTGGGGGGCCCACACGGCCAAGGCAGTGTCAATCAGCATTGGCAAGCCAGCCGCGGAGAAGGATACTGTGTTCTGGAAATTGCTGTCTCCCACACCATTATTGAATGCGCTGTCAGATGCTGACCTGAACCCTTTTGAATCACCTTGCAGCTTGCAGTAGGATGTTTTGTTTTACACACTTCAAGATTTGAGCTGTTTTGGACTGCTTATAGCTTGTCATGCCATGATTTGCTCAACTCTTGCCCGTTCTTGTTGCTTATAATACTTGGGTACCAGATGCCTAACATTACCACTGGTGCACGCCGTGCCATCTACTCAGTGTGGGTGTTCCTTTAACAAACGCGTTGACAGGCCTCCAAATGCTGGTGTGGTGGATGTATCTTGTGGGCTTTTAGTGTGGTCTGCAGATCTACTCTCATTGTTGCCATGGCCGCGGTCCCTTCTCCATGTAATAGTCACATTATTTTACTTGAGGGACATGGCATAGCATTGACAAACTCTGCAGCTACGCTGTGTAGTCCGTGATTTAAACCAGCTGCATTCTCTGTAAGCATTGTATAAAGCAGAGGGTGAGAATTGTTTTCGAAGAATGTGCTGATGGCCCCGTGCGTCATGCCTTTTCGAATTACCATATTGGACTCTTCACATACCACTCGCATGATGTAGCCGACACTAAATGCACATCTTGCCTGAAATGCGTAACTATGGCTCACCAGCAAGATTGACTGGATATGGAATCCCAGTGCGAAAGGGAACAACAGAAGAACGTCTAACAGCACTGCCTTCTGCGTGCGGACAAACCTGGCCGTCATGTCTATCTGCCAACATGCTCATGAGAGAGCTATGTTGACATCGCAAGGTCAGCAGCATCAGCAGCACAAGCATGAGTAAGAGTTCTACCGCCTGCAATCAAAATCTGACAATTGTGATTGCGCTACAAACACAAAGCTGGCAATCGGACTCCTGCAACCAGTGTGTCATGGTCTCTGTGGCCAGGGCAGGAGACAATGAAATCCACAACCTGGCTTATCTGGGTGTTAAATCTTTTGCTACATTCAGCCAACTCTACGAATGCCTCTTTGAGCTGCTGGTACCAGGTCCAGGGTCTGGCCGAGACTCGGCATCCAAATCGGGCACCTCCTTCATTGCGTCTGCAGGTGCATCCTCAAAAGGCACAGAAACTGGGCGTACAAACTCCTGCAAGTTCATTCGGATGTTGGAAACAATTTTCTGTATTCTGTCTCGCTTGTTCTTGTTGGGTGTAGCCACCCTCGGCACACGATACGGTACGGCCCCGATGTCGTAAACTCGCTCCTGTTTGACATGCTCCCAGTAGAAGGGATCCTGCATGCATCAGTGCATTCACTTGATAAACCTTGAAGCACTGCATGTGCACCCAAGCTTTGAGACTGGCCAGCATGTACAAAGACATGTTGCTGCTCAATACTGATGCAAAGTCACAGAACGCACAATTGGGCAGTAATATGGAATCTGCTCATCTTGATACCCCAGCATTGCCATTGTTTCGTAGCTCCATGTCCTAGCCACATTTGAAATGGTGTAGCCGCCTCCACCAAGCATCATGACAGGGACATTGGGGTACATGTGCCGGAGGTACCGGCCAGCCTCGGCGTGGCCAAGCGTACTGAGATTGAATTTCCCGATCTTGTCTCCGGCAAGAGAATCAGCCCCACATTGCAATACAATCACACTGGGTCGATAGTGTTCCATGACGCCATCAATAACTGGCATGAACACATCGTGTACAAACATTTCATCATCCAGTCCGTCCGTCAAGGGCACATTAACCGCATATCCCTGCATGCACCATGGGATTGTGGCGTCTGGAACAAATGATGCCTTCAGGTCTACCATTGCAAATGAACAACGCTGATCTTCAACCGCAAAGTAGCGACCTGGGACACCCGTGCCGATGAAGACACAGGCACGGTGTATTGTCAGCAATAGCAAGAACCAAATCCAGTGCAAGACAGGGCGCACCCGAGCCTCATGGTGTGCATCATCAGGCCCAATATCACACACATCACCTGTTCCCGGGAAGAAAAAGTTGTTTCGATCTTTATCGCCACGATCATATTTATGGAAAGACACAGTCATTACTCGGTTGGTGTGCAGGAAGGCCTCTTCGACTCCATCACCATGGTGAATGTCAATATCTACGTACATTACACGCGGATGATACTTGAGCAGCTCGAGAATTCCAAGAACGATATCGTTGATATAGCAAAATCCTTCAGCTCGGTCAATGCGTGCGTGGTGCAGGCCGCCTGACCAGTTCACTGCAACCTCTGCCAGATTGTGGTTCAGCATGACCGCGGCGCCCACAGACATTGCCACAGCTGACTTTGAAAAATCAAAAACAGTTTCAAAGAATGGGCAATCATCCTGCAAACACCATATGGGTTGCATGAAACAACAATATCAGCCTGGTTTCTGTACAATATGACTGAGGGACCTCAAAGTTTAGCCAGTGCATACCACAGACCTTGCAGTGCATTGCATAGTGCGTACCATGATACCGCATTGCTCCAGCTCTGCATTTTCTGCAGCTGAACCTACGCCTTCCCTCACAATTTTGTCAAGGCGATCCCAGCCAGCAGCATCGCGTGGCTTTGATAGAAAGCGGAAGTAGTCATCTGTGCAAAACTCCTTAATCGCTTGTTCACCAATAGGCCCAGCCTGCTTAATCTGAAATAAAACTATCTAATTTGTAGACGCCGGGCTCAGCGTTCAACACCAGTGTGCAACACAGCGACCATGACACTTGCCAAGCAGGATGGAGCACACATTCAACGATGGCCAGAACGGAGAGTGGAGCAGCAGTGAATGCGTCATAGTAATGCGATGTGGCTTCATCGGATGCCTATATCCATAGTACACAGAGCTGGCAGAGTGACCTGTCTTCTCTGGATCACGGTAACATGCTGGATCGTAAAAGTAGGCCACCTGCACAATTGGTACAATCACGGCGCTCCAGACTCGGCTTTGTGAAAAATCTCAACAATTTGCACACCATAACACTTGTTTGGATTGATGAACAATGGTATTCAGCACAGCTCATATGCAATAGTGAAGGCAAAGCAGTAGGCCACTGCACACACCATCCGAAGCACCTGGCCACAACACACACCATCCAAAAAGCTTTGCCACGCACCTTGCTTTCTCGAGGCATTTTTTAATCCGGTCTTGGAGCGGAATGATCGAGGCGGTAACAGATGGATGTCCAGGCGATATATCAAACTAGGTCCCCATCTGGCGGTCCTGGAGCCAGGCCTCTAAGGCAACATGGCCCCGATTCTTGTACACACAAGTATTTTGTTACAGGTTAGCTTCCTGGAATGATCTGCAAACAGCGATGGGAAAGGTGCAAAAAATGATCGGTGGCGAATCGGGACATCACAAACCTTCCTCTCACCAGTGCCCCCTTCTTTCGGTTTGGATGTGCTCGAACTTGAGTTGTGAAGCCGAATAAAGGATTGGACACGGAAAGCTGAGGCCACTGCGACGGTGCAACATGATCACCATGACCCGCGCAATATGCATGGCGCCGCGTGGCGACCACGGCTATTCTGGGCTTCGAGCATGCGAGCAGCTTCACGCAGCTTCGGCTACAAGTGAGATCCAGATAGTTCAACCTGAGAGGTGGCATGTGCGGTGCACGGAGAATAAAAGCGAGATGGCGTGTGCATGCACAGTTCTGGGGCGTGCTGGATTCAAGGGCTCTTTACTGTGTCGGGGCGTTTCTCCTTAGCTGCTGCTACAATTAGGGCATTGTGAGTGGTCTAGCCTGTGGGTTGATTTTTTTACATCGAAGAGAGGCACGGTCACAGGTGCATCACGCAACAGCTTACAGGTCTCAAATCATACCACCTAATCATTCATCCTCTGCATACGTCCCACCCGGACTCACCGCCGGTTCGAAACTGGTCCCTGCAATCTGTGCCCCGTGCGACATGGTATGTCTGATCACACACCTATACCCTTTGCACGCCACTGCAACAAACTCTCTCAGCGCCTGTGCCATCCACATCCATACAGCTCTCTTGTTCCTCCCGCCGCATACATTCTCTGCAAGATGGTGCAGATACTGCATCGCCTGCTTGCCTAACCTACTAAACGTCTCATGGATGAGAGGCACAAACACATGTACCCACCCTGCGCTCACTTCCTGTATTTTTCAATCTTATCCCTCTCCCCTTGGCCTGCAACACTACCTGCCTCCTTGGCTGCCTGTGCAATAACACTCTACCCTGCTGGATGAGTGAAGCTCACATCCAAGACAACAGCACCCTCTGTTGCATCAGCAGCATAGGTATGGCAGCTGCCTGTGAGCCGTCACCCTTGCTGTTACCCATGATCGCCCCGCTCAGCTTACGCATCTCAGGCTCAAGCGAGGTAGCAACGAGTGCTTCACCTGCCTGGCGGCGCCAAACTGAAACGGTAAGACTGTGGTGAAACACCCACAGGCATGCATTCTTTCAACAACACATCACGTGATCTACATCACCCGCCCGGATGTTCTGCATGCAGTTGCAGACCACCTTGCAGCCTGCAGGCAGCATCAAAAGCTGCATTCTACCTGTGAACAACACCCCATGCACGAACTCTGCGTCAGTCAAAGTCAGCCATATCTTGGTTGGCAAGGAGTCTAGCTTAAGTTAGGACCCCCTGCATGCCCAGCTGAGCATCCGCGCAGTGGCTTTCTCCCCCTCTGGAGACCTGTCTGCCATTTGTTGCAGCAGAACATCACACCGTGCCTTACCTACTGCTCAGGTCACATTCTTGCCTAGTTCATGCAATTTGTCAGAGATGAAATCCTCATCGAGCTCTTGCAGGCGCCACTCTGGCACCTGTGCTACATTCTCATGCAATTCTCCCCACAGCAATCTTTTGTGCACATCACATGCGCCATCAAACGGCTGGAAGCGCTCAAAGCCCTCTGGGCCAGCGCCGCGGAAGAGACCACAGCCATGTTTGCCTCAGCCTCTGCTATGTCGGCAAGGCCAAACCCACCATGGCGCAGGCGTAGGTGGAGCCGCTCCTTGGTTGTGGCCGGCATGTCCGGGTCGCGCGCAATCTCGCAGAGTGCGGCGACAGCCTTGGCCTCCACTTACCGGACCGCGTCCTCGGCGAACCCCCACCTCGTGCGCTTCTGCAGTGATCCACGCAGGACAAGCCACTTGTCCTGGGCGGAAAGGGGCATGCTGAGGACTTGGTCGATCAGCGCACATGTTTCGATCGGCGCATATATTGTGTCTGCGCGCTCCTGGCAGCACTCCCTGAGGAAGGCGCCAGGGCCGAGGTGGGTTGATTGTTGTATGTATGTACTTGTGTGTAGCATTCAGGGCAGTGGTTGATTCTGGACGTGACACCTATTTTGGTTTTTGTGGTTGTTTTTTTCGTTTTGCTTGGGTTGGCTTGTGCTTTTACCCCTTGGCGATGCCAGTCTGTTGCGTTGAAGTGCGTTGATCTCCGTTCTTGCATTGATCTCTGTTCAACACGGAGAACAAAAGCGATAGCCCTGGGCCCCCAGGCTCCTGTACCAACGACAAAGGTGTAAGCCAGCCACAACGTGAGTACACAGTCGAGGTAGCACGCATTATGCGGAGAACAAAGCAAAATCCCGTTATTGTCAAGGGGTCACGCACAAGCAAGCAGAAGCAAAACAGGCATGTACAAACAGCAGAGTCACCTCGGAACATGTCGCCCTACCAGCCACACAACACACGCACACACTAAAGCGCTAGACTTCTCACAATGCACTGAAGGCAGCAAACGCTAATGAGAAGCAGCGCCGAATCTGGACAGTGCAGACAGTGCCCTAGAAGCCTTCATGCCCTAGAGATCTGCATGCAACCTCAATCATCGCCAGACATGCACAGCTTGAGCAAGCCCTCGCAGGAGGCAAAGGCGCAGTCTTGGTACCGCCTCCGTGCGGAACACCACAAACGGAACAAGGTGGATTGAGGGGGAGGGAGGGGAGGGGGGTGCCGAGAATGGCCTGGGGGAATGTGCGCGAAGGGCGAGGAGGGGCAGGCGAGGAAGGCGGGGTAGCACGTGTGAATTAATGCGTTGTGCGGAACCCAACTGCTGTTATCGGGTGAGGTATACTAAGAGCTCATATGCGCTGCTTCTCGAAGCTGCCCCACACATGCGGACCAAGGCTCTCATATTTACCATCAATTCAGCTTAGTGGCGCCTGTAATGGATTTCACAAAAGCGCTGGATCGTGGATTATCTTGCCCACACCCGATGACAACATAGGTAGTTGAATATTGGTCAAGATGATCATATCTAACCAGAGTGTTGCACACAGCCATTATGGCGGCAGCAAAAACCTGCGCACCACCGCCGTAACAAAGGTGATATTGTGTGTTTTGGACGATTGTTCAGGCTGTCTTGTGTGTTGATGTGTCACATCCGTAAATGACACTAGCGCTGATGCTGAAAATGGTGTCGAGGATACATGTGTGGGGTTGGGTCCTAACACAGGCTTGCGTTGGTGTCACCTGATTTTGCTCTATCTGAAGCTGCATCGCAGTGCATGGATGAGATGAGCCAAGACTCTACCTCTGCTGCAGAAGCAATCACTCCATTGTGCTCAGGTTACTCGGATTTGTAAGAGATAAGCAGTGGTTCAGAGACGCAATCACATGACCAACAGCCACACTGCAACAGCAGCTCGCGAATCAAGGTACCAGCCAGGTAGGCTGGCCATCCCATCACGACTATCAGCTGCACTGATCGTTCAGGGCATCAGGGAGTGCAAGATCCGTGTAGCCTCGCTGTTGTTGATGCCCAACGGCCGCAATACAAGCCTTGCGCGGCTGTTTCGGAAACTGGCAGATGCTCTCACATTCTCAGTCAATAGGGAGCCAAAGCTGCACACTCCAGCCTAACATGCCAGGCTGGTCATGCAGTATGGCATGACACTGCTATATGTATGCCATCACTCACAGCTGATACCGTACACACTCCTTCCGCTTCATGCCCTCATTGATAGCTGTTGTCAGGGAAGTTAAGGCGAGCAAGCACACAACCGCACCCCAGCACGATACATGCCACAATGCCACAACGGCACTACACCGGTGCGGCAACAAGACAGCAGCAAGCTGTTGTCAGATTCAGATTGCCCTTCAGATTCTAGCAAAGGTTAACGTCGACATGCCAGCAAGTTCGACCATCAGACTCCAGCAGCGGTGTCCTGCGCCTGTGCATGGCGTCCAGCGATGTGCTGCAGCGAGCAGCGTGGTCGTGTCTGAAGCCATGGCCGTCTTTTTTACACCGGCCAGCCAGTCCTGGAAGCGAGCCCGTGAGTGCAGAGACGGGTACAGGAAGGAAGTGGCACCCACGAGGGCTGCACTGACAAAGTCATCAGGGAAGGGCGTCGATATGGTGTCCCGAGCGAGATCCCGCCTGCGGTACTGGCCTCAGTCTCCTGGGGCCAGGCAATGGCACAGCAAACAACAGCGGCAACATCACAGCGGCAACATCACAGAATGCAGCAACTCAAGATGGGATGGTACCGGCACTCTCAGACACTGCAGTAGTGATAATCCTGCTCGCACCATGGCAGATACACCAGCAGGTAGGCAGGGTATCAATGGGGATGTTGGCCACAAATGCCGAGCAAGATTGAGTGAGATGAGCTAGCACCGCAGCTCGTACAAAGCAATCAACAGAACCTAAAAAATCAGGAACATCTGATTTGCTCACCAGTCATATATCAGTGGCACAGCTCACAATCAGCCTGCTGAGCGTGCACCATGAACCCTTCTCCCAGCAGCCCGTCAAGCGCGTACTGCGGCCTCTTCAGCAGCATATTCATGCCGCAGCATACTGCAGAGTGCTTCTCGTTGTACCCAAGGTATTGCACACGCAGAGCACAAACTGGTCTGGCGAGCATAGAATGTCAAGCCAGTCATATTGATGCAGTGATCGATGCGATGCTTGGGGATGTTGTGCTTGTTCAGAGGTTATGCTTGATGGGCAACAACTGTATGATCACCAGAGCTGCAGGAGCGTGTTACCCGGCATCGCCAAGAGGTAAACGCATAAGCCAGGCACCTTTAAAACAAGTAACTATCATGTTTCTGACCGCAGCCATCAAAGCATCACCTTGGCACAGCCAGGTGGGTGGTTCACAACACACCCCAGATACAGGCATTGCATGCTTGTGGGTGACACAGCAGGTCGAGAGTTAATTAATTGTTTCACGCTGTTTTTGCTACATTTTCCAGGGGTAGCACAGCTGGGGGGCACATCTGCGCCGTTGCAATACCATAGTTGGCGTTTGGCGGCCTGGAGCTCGCGATATCAACGTGAGGCCTTTCGTAAGTCGATATGATTTTCATAGGCCCTTGCATCAGGCAGTGAAGATACTCGTGGTGTACGCTGTGAACGCAGGTCATCGGTGTTACACTAGAGGTCACGCCGGATTTCAGACAGGTCGATCCGGTATCAGACGGCAAGCACAGGCGACCGTGGCTCAATCGCCAAAACAAAGGCCGGCACGGAAGCTTTTCCTGACTTGAATGAAAATGCCATCGAAACTTGCTATGTATACGTAGGTGCCACCATGAGAGCCAATGGTGCATGTAGGCCTAAAGCACGATAGGAGCACGCATCCATGAGAAATTCCAAAGTAGTTCATTTGTTACGGTGGGTTGCTACTGCCGCTGTCCTGATTCAATGGGCAACCAGCGCTCAGCCTGAGGTGGACGTCAGGAGCACTGATCATGAGGAGGTACAGCCGAAGCTAGGTTCTGCAACAGAATGTCTTTGCTCACATCGACATTCGTGCGAGGACGGAAATACATGTGGCGGAGTCACGTATGGTCCCAGCCGAGGGGCATTCCCGCAGGGCTGTCGCTGGCGAGACGTTTCACCCACAAACGGAATCGATCAGTACGAATATTGGGATGAATTGGAGCAGATATGGATCGACAAAAGGCCTGTCGCGTGTACGATCAACGTATGTATCCTGCTCGCATCTACTAACAGCAGACCACTGCATGCATATTTAGTACGGCTTGCACCAAACCAGCCACAACCCCACTGCGGGCAGAAAAAGCGTAGTGGGGTCCAAATTTGATAGATCTTTCTCTTTGGTGTTTGGAGGAAGTTTGACATAGTGCAGGTTGAGTTTTCGGACGGGTACATACTCAAGTCAAAGGAAGACCAGCATGCCATCCGGAACCCTGTCACCAGCGTGGACCACAAATCTACACACACAGTCATCAGCAATCTGTGGTATAATAATGGCCGGTGTGCTTCGTCCGCCTCCAGGCTGATTGTTTGCTTGACATCATAAACCATGTAAATGCTAGCACTGCAGTCTGAAGGTTCCCATCTCGTGGCACAGGTGGTATGCGATCATTGAAGGGGAGAATTTTGTCAATACCATCAAGATATCCAGAAATCAACAGGTCACGACCATTCATGTGAAGAATGCTACAGCCTGGTTTGAAAACGTCAAACACAGCGTCGTGCGAGGAGATACGCTGCTGTTTGACTACATCTTCTTTGTGCACCCCACGGCGATCGGACACTGGTGTGCCTGCCTTCCAGTGGCAGTGGCATAGTCACTGCAAAAGTGCTGACTTGTGCTTTTGCGATGTGCGTCTGAAAATGATACTGACCCTTCAGGTGTGAGATGTTGTTCCCATTGTTCTCTGTACTCAAACAGTCGTCATTCAAGGTGAGTGAGATGAACATGCTTCTCTTGCACCTGCGTCGGAAGCACCTGATGGAATGGGTGCGTAACGTGATTGCAACGACATTGCGTGTACCTGTTGGCGGATCCTTGCCTTCGATTTGGCTCCAGGAAGATGCACCCAATTCGCATGAGCAGCTTATTGCACCTCTTCAAGGTGTTCCAGCCGAAACATGGGTACGGTTTCTGCACAGCCGTGGCCCGATCAACAGTGCTAACATGAATTTGCATTATGCGCTTTGTTGCAGCACTCGGGTGCATGCGGTCTTCCCTTCTGATACTGATATTTTGCTGTCCTATCATGGCCAGCACCGATTTTGACGACATTCGTGGCAGATACATGTTTGGTGTCGCTTGTATTCTGTTGAGAAGCATACATGATAGACAGCTCTTTCATTGGCGATTCGGGGTGCAAAGATGTTGCAACCAGCGCTATAGATGTGGCTGTTTGTTTCTGCACTAATGTGCATGGCTTTTGTAGCTTGGGTTCGAGCGAGCCATTATTATCAAGGATTTGTTCACCGGAGGCAAACGATCTTTCGCTTCAAGCAGCCATGCTCGGGAGTTCAGGGCGAAGATATATGAGGCAAACAGTCTTACCCCCCCAGTCTCTTCATTGAGAGGGAACAAGCCTCCTCAAGTATGCCACAGCTACCCATGTACCTGCCAGCAGGCATTTGCATGCTTTTGGCATTTGCATGCCACTTTGTTCACAGGTGAAACGCTATGATGAGCCGCTTTTATGATTTTGGCTGCGTTCACACATCCGCCATGCAAAGAACCTGTACAGCAGCTGTTGCAAGCACATGCACCGTTGAGTACAGCAACTACAGTATCACTCTAATGTGGTACTCATGTTGTGTGATTTCATAGATAAGCTTAATTATACGATCTGCCAAAGGATGTTGATTTCAGATACGCAATGTTACTTTTTCTACACCAATATACGTTCCCCATGGCAGATTGAGTATCCTGACCAGGCAACATGTGCTGCTTTTGGAATTCGTATGCCAACTAGTGTTTTGAGGATGTGTACAGTCAATTTGTTTGCATTTTTGCTGCAGCTTATCACATTTCAGAGAAAGCGTGCGAACCGCCGCATTATAAACGAGGCAGCGCTTTTAAACCTTCTGCGGACGTACGCACCTGTGCAAGTTGTGGAGTTCAATTCATCCCACAGCTTTGCCGAGCAGCTCACCGTCATATCAAGTACCGGAGTATTTGTCAGTGTACGATGCCGTTGAGAATGCCGTGCGGTAGACTGAATACATCAACTTGAACCCCTAGGATTACGTGCAGGCACACACTAGCAACTTGGCCAATTCAATTTTTCTGCCTCCTGGAGCTGCAGTTGTTGAATTGATTCAACGCTTCTGGTCATGGAGGCGGCTTGACCGGAGCTTCAAGGATCAGACTGATCAGATGGGGGACATTCACCACTTTGCATGGAGGGCGTTTCACGAAAACCAAACTGTTTATCTGGACCCCCGCGACTCAGAAAAGTGAGTTGGGCTATCTGGTAACCCGGTTTGTAGCTGCACAGAGGCAGGCAAGCACCCCATCTGAATCAGCTTGCTGTTGATGCAGGTTTGGGAAGTGGACACTGGAGCAATGCTATGTTGAAGAGTGTGTTGAGGCTCATACAAATGTTGACGTCATTGTAGATATTGATCAACTGAAAACTATGTTGGATGCCCGCATACCTCGTGTGCTTGCCGGTGACTCCGTCAAGAACATGATCAAAGCTGGCCTTGCAGTTTGGCCAGATGGCAACCCCGACGGCCCGCAGCCGTGGAAAGTGTCTACGTGACCAGTATTCTATTGATGCCTGCCGCAGGTTGCAGTGAGGTAGCAGTAACCAGTGTATGTACAGACGCTTATCGTTGTGCACAGCCTGTTAACAGATGAGCTAGGTATCTTGCTCATGGTGTTGGAGAGGGGCTGAATTCTGCAGAAGTAAGCAAAACCGTACAGACTATCATGGTACACTGAAGCTTCATACCTGACTCGAGCTCAGCTGGCTCGTCATATGGAACATGTACAATCCCGACACCGTATGCCACCTATCATGGGCTATATATGGGGCGACGGTCAGACCTGGGGTCGGACCACGGACCACCACGACCTGCAGTGTGTTTGGCTCAGGCAAATGCTCACAAAGGTCTCGCACATGCGTGTGGCGGCACAGAGCGCACACTGGCTGTGCGTGTAGTACAGCGCCGTGTACGCTGTTTCCACAGTGACGCTATTTGCTGCATCGCGGAAACATTGCGAAGCCAGAATGTCTTGGGCTGTGAGAGTATGCATCTATTGACAATCCCTTGGATGCGCCCTCAATATCTGCCTCTCCTTTAAGTGTTATTTCCCCCTACCCTTGATGAAAAAAAGACAACTCGGGTATCACGCCAAACCCAATCGGGCATCGGCCACAGTGCCCCTGCTAGTAGGGGCGGGTAGAATGAATGTCCGTATCCACCTTCAGGATGCCTTACCCGGTGTGGTGAACCGACCCCTCACAGTGTCTTGCTTGAAATGGTCGATGCATTCCCGATGTAGAGTCGAAACAGTAACTGCTAACTCAGCGGACGATCACACGGCAGGGCAGTGCTTCATATCCTCTGCCGTGTTGCCGGATGCAGTGCCGCAACTTCAAAAAAAAATAAAAAATTAAGGATCGAGAATCACGCCAGACCCAAACGGGCATCGGCCACGGCACCCCTACAAGTAGGGGCGGACGAAGCAGACGGGAAAACCGCATCCGCTGGGCAAGGAGGGGGCGGGGGGGGGGGGGCACTGTCGTGGCACTGGCGAGCGAGTGAAGAAAGTTGGCAGGTAGAGGGGAGGGCGCAAC
>JAUMHO010007730.1:0-12681 GCA_032360965.1 Ulva armoricana | reverse complement strand
CCGGGACTGAGATTGACTCAACGGCCACCGGGAAGCGGTCAGCAGACATGGTTGACATCCTACTTTTCCAACACAACGAAACGGCGTTATAGCTGCCGGGTTGCACATGTAACAGCCCGTTACCGTTCCTCAATGCCACGTGGTTCCTACTCCTAGATTTTGCCCACATTCATAGAATTTGCTGCGAGCAAGTGCGACACTGCAAATTCCACATTTCTATTCCACAACGCTAGCCAGTAGCGAGAACAGCAACCACGGGGACGGGCCTGGGCGCAATAAATACCATGCGTTTTGTTGTAGCCGACACAATTGATTTCCTGTCGGTTGGGGCGTTTCTGCGAGCAATCTTCCAGTGTGTGATCACAATCCCTGAATTTTTCTCCCTCGCTCACGTAAGCCCATCACCTCGTAAGTCCCTGCGTTTTTATATCTTTCCGTTCTAGTATAACAGCTTCGAAGTGTCTAAAAGGTCTGCCGCCTCAACGTCTTTGCGTGCAGTACTTATGGGTCGTGGCCGGCCTAACAAGGCCAGCCTTCCTGGCCATGGCTTTAAGTTCGTCTTGTGACTACCCTGTCTGCCTGCAGCAAAAAAATGCCCCTTGTTTCTTGGCCTGTCGGTATCCTGTGCTCCACAGCACAGTTGAATGTCTGTCTATTCTATTCGAGTCCCGAGATGATACTTGTTTTGTGGCTGCGATACAGCATCTGGGGTCCTTACTTTGCCCCGCTTGGGATGAATTCGTGTGTATCGTTGTGTCTACGGCACAGTGCTCACATGGGCTTAGTGTTCACCATAGCTGTGAATCGTGTGTGCTGGGCTAAGGTTTTTGGTCTACACACGTTCAGTGGCTCACCTTGACATCATGCTCTCACCTAATTGATCAATGACCACATCACTCATTGCATCAGGTATCAAGCACCCAACCCGTGTGACCCGCACATAGCAGCTCTGGGAGTTAGTGTGGCGTGTTACATGTACCGTGATTTTTTGGTGTTGTAACCCATAGGCCTGGTCAGTCCGCAAGCGCTGGCAGGATGACATTCACGCTGGGGACACATGTCAGCATACCCTGCTTAGGGTAGGGACAAGGCTATGTGCCCTGTCAGACTCGGATCACGTGAGACTGTAGTACAAATGTGTAGTCATAGTCATAGGCGCATAGCTTATATTGCCCTTGGCCTATTGCCACAGTCAACACAATCACCAGATCCCGCATAATCCATTATGTGGATCTGTAGTAATATCTCATGCATGTTCTAGTACCTTCGCAGCGCCGCCGCAGTCCATGCATGTGCGGCATTGTCGTCATATTACGACATATGAAAGGCTCGCCCAGTAGTTGACAGTAGCACAAGATCATAACGGAGCTTTTGAGGAATCAACGAAAAATAAAATAAAGTCTGATCGACAAACGACATGTAGGCTGCACCTTGGAGATGCGGGCAGCGAGGCCGCGTTGTGCCACTGGGCCCTATCCCTCTGCTTGCATCACTGTGTGTAGGAGAACTGTTGCTTGTGCCAGATTGGGAGTAGCATTTTGCCGTCCAACTCGAGCACATGACAACATGCAATACTACACAGGTATGTGGGATCTTGCATGCTAGTTATCACACTCACTTGGCATGTGTGGTATTGCTGATTACAGTCAGCTCCATCCTCTGAAATCTCAGGAGCAACATGCCAATCTGCTCTAAGTTAACATGGTGAACAGCACAGTAAGACTATCTGGCCGGTGGGAAACCCTAGCCAATACAAGCCCAAAACGAACTTCGGTTACTTCCAGCCAATTGTAGCATCTTTACACAGCGGGCTTCTGGTCAGTATGATACGTTGGTGGAATCGCTGTACGCTGTGGCATTGCATGTGCATCTGCGTAGACCAGTGCATGGCCAGCATCATGAGAAATAGGGGTTGGGTAAGGTGGGGGGTCGGGTGCAGACGGCTCGAACGCATGTGCTTGCGAGGGGCCCATGTTGTGGCCAGCGGTATGTACTGGTGCACCGTGTAGCGGTGGGGCACTTGGAGTCGGGTGTGCCGAAGCAAAGGGTGCACTTTGAATGACTGCGGCCGGGTAGTGCAGGTGCGGGACATGTGCATGGGAGTCCGCAGCTGTGACAGGAAATAGACAAGGGGTCTGCACAGGCGGCGGTGGTATGGGGGCGACCATCATGGGCGATGCTTGCATGTGTGCATCGTATTTTCCGGGCATCACTGCTGGTGCTCCAGGGCTGTGATATGCCGGTGGCACCACTGTGGCATGGGGGATTGATACAGTCACTGCGGCGGGACCAACATCCAGGCCAATGGATGGCGCAAACGGGGACGGATAGAAGCCAGGCTGGTGCAGGCGCTGCAGATTGCCGGCATCCAGCATGTATGTGACGATTGATTGCTCGCCCGCCGTGCACGTCGGAGCATGCGTGACAGCCGGAGGAGCCGCATCGCCTGGCGGGGGCGCAGCCTGGGCGTTTTCAGTGCCCGCCTCAGGAGATGCAACAGATATGTCCAGAATGAATGCTGGCTGGGGATAAAACGAGGGATCTTGTATCGCCTCCTGATTGATTGCAGCTGGCTGGATCTTGACCACACGGTCGGCCTGCAGTGGGGGCGGCTCGGTGGCTTCAGGACCACCTGTGCGAAGGCGCTGAAGCCACCTGCCACACTGCAGTAGCTTCATGTTGGGCCCAGAGAGCCGCATGTCGATGCGGCTGGACAGCTTTTGAGACCATGCCTGACTCACTCGCTCAGAAACGCTGGGGAAGTAGAACTCCGCAACGACTGCGGTGCCAAGGCCCAAATCGGCGGCAGGTTTATATGTATATGCACTACCTACGCCTGTTGTGCGGTGATTTGCGGCTGTTGCCTGGAGCCCCACCTGGCGGAAGATGTCAAAGCTGCAACCAGATGGAATGTCAGACTTCACAGACAACTTGACGGTGCAAATGCTTCCACTGACAGTCTAACAGTCGTTCATGCACGGCAAGCGCTGCACACGTGCATCAGTTCACTCGACTGGGCACTGCTCAACACCTCCTTGGGCAAGGGGCACCCTGCTGATGTCAAGACAAGACAGCTTCATCAGAACATGCAAGGACAATCGTGGGTGGCTGTGGGAAGGCGTAAGCCTGATGCATAAGCGGGTGGTGGTGTTGGAAGGACTTACCTAACATCACGAGTGCCATCTTCCTCCTGATCTCGGTCACGTGCGCATCGCGCAAACCGGCCCAACGGAACAAGGAACAAGATGCTCCAAATCACTGTGCCAACCACAAACGGCACTGCGATGCCATCCGCATCTTTGAAGTAAACCAAGAGAATTAACAGCATCTGAGCCATGGGGAGCAGCTCGATGATGTAGTTTACAGCATCGATGGCGTCCACATCAAAAGCGCGGGGCTTCCGGGATACATGGAGCGCCAGGTACTGGTCTGCAAAGAAAGACAAAACCAAGCCGAATAAGCTAATAGCTGGGCTGATGGGCAGCACAGGGGCATACAGCACCCCTAGCGCCACTGTTCGGATGGCAGACGCGAAGCGCAAGGGAAGGTCGAACAGCGGCGGTTCCAACGCAGCGTTCATGTAGGCCTGTGTCCAGGCCATGTACGAAAGAAATCGGAATCGCAGCAGCCGCGAGACATCAAGTATGCTGACCAGGTCAGGCAGAACTGCGTTGATGGCCTGGATGTAAAATGCAGCCTCCACAATGCCCCCTCGGGTGTACCTGCGCTTGAGTTCTGGTATGCGCAAGTGCAGTGGACCTAGTGTTCAAAGAAGTTGCTGGCGGGTTTCGCACCATAAACCCTCTGAGCCAGGCAATGCAGTGACTACAGCAATAGGTACAACGAAGCTGTTGAGAAGATAAAAGACGGTGAGCTTGATGACCAGAGACAGCATGGCGCTGGTGGAGGTCAGGTTCCGCTCGAAATCTGTGATCATGGGAATCAGAACGCCAACCCCAATGTTGAGGATGGAAACTGACAGGCCTTGGACAACAGAGAGAATCCGCAGTGACACAGAGTCTTGAAGTGCGTCAAGAGCGCCAGGCCCAAGGCCAGCCTGCACAAGTGGTGCACCAGCTGTTGGTTACACTGAAGCCTCTCAGCATGAGTAGTCAAATGCCTGACATGATGCTGACACCTTTTGCTGCACACGAGAGATCGGCACACGAGAGATTGGCACACGAGAGATCGGCGCACACGAGACTGACAGATGCTGAGTGGCTTGCCGCACATGTCACTGAACAAATAGCTACTGCGAGGAACTTGCTGTGAGGCATATGCATTGCCCGTTGAGTTGCACCTGTTTGAACAAGGTTTCAGAGGGCAGTAGCGCACGTCAATCCCTACACTAGAACTGGACACCATCCCGGTCTCCCTTGACGTTTGAATGCGCTCTTGACGCTCCTGCATGCAGCAACCATAATGTATGTAGTTACATCGAAGAGGGGCACGGTCACAGGTGCATCACGCCACAGCGTACAGGTCTCGAAATGTATGTAGCAGTGTAGCATGTGATGGCTCTGCGCTACATCACCCCGGTGCTGCCTAGCACTGCACACAATCTTGTAGCACAACCGCCGAAACTGCGATTCATCAACCGGGGTTGACGTCTTTAGCCAGTTCAACAGGGATCGGACCAACAAAGCAGCGTTGGCACACCTGCTCTGACAAGGATGTAAGGAGACCTTGAATTCCACACGACACAGCGACCAAAACCAAGTAGGCCAGCCAGGACAACACTCTCCGATAACCACCCTGACTTACAGTTCTGGCATTTTCCCACCACAAATCTGCCGGTTCAGGCGCACGTTGCACAGTGACAAATCGGTCAATGCTTTTGCCCCTGCTGGTTATGGGTATCCGGGGGGCACCAGAGAAAATCCCCCCTGCACCCAATGCATCAGGTTTAAGGAAAGCTCCCTGTCTGTACCACTATGTGTCACAGACGACCAAACTTGACTGTCCTCAGGATACACCATCCATTCAAACTCAATGATAATTAAGGCACACCTGTCAATACATGAAAAATCCTGATTAAGCTTGCTGGAAAGATAGTATCCGCAAGTTTGACTGATCGGCTGTGATCAAGCACCATGTTCTGTTTGTGGCGCGCATAGTTGAAAGTCACAAGTGCAGCTCCTGTGGTCTGTAGGTCCTCTTGCTGCGCAGCTTCAAACTGTTGCTTGAGCTTTGCCAGCTGTGATTGCAGGCGTTGCTCCTGTGAGGTTACGCTTCTCACACCCGCAATACTACGTTTGTATATCCACCTCGACAAACCTTTTCTTGCAGACGCGCTGTGGACTAAAAGCTGCTTGACTTCTGCAAGCCGGAGTTCTGTCTCCTCGATCTACAGCATGCCCAAGAGATCCATCATTGGATAAAAACATTAGGTACTTTACAGGATCGCGTGGGAAGGTATTCCAGGAGAACCTGAAGCAAGCAGAGGCTGACCTGATTGTTGAGGTTCAGGACTCCCCCAACATTGCAAACATGAAATGCAGAGATTACTTGCCCATAGTGCTCTGCAAAGCTTCGCAACTCTGCATCATTGGCATCACATCCTGCGAAACTGCTGACCCAAACTGTGTAGTCTGCAGCAGTAATGGTTCTGGCGTTGGTCTCTGCTGAAATATCCGCCTGCATCTTTTTGAGAAAAGCAAGCCACACCGCCCAGACGAGTGTCCCAGCAGTACACCAAATCCAGGCTTGATAGACAGGCACATCACTGAGCTCTTCCTGGTTCAGCGCCATGTTGCAGCAGGAGCAGCATGCTGCACAACAGTGTTGCCATTTAGTTGGCTTTGCTATCAGATCCAGGCAAGTGACCTGCCAAAGCTTTAGACCGCGTACATGTCTGCACACGGCATTGAATCATGTACCAGCTAAGCCATAGGGGCTTGATTGAGAATTGAAACCAAGAGACTTGGAGAACTCACCCTGAGCAGTAGGATTGTCTTCTGTGCAGGCATATGAGGGTGAGCATGGCAGTGTGCTGTTGCACAGGGGCTCTTGCTGCTCCACACCATTACAGAGGGGCAAGGCACGTCTCGAACTATCATATACGCATGTAGCAGGGCCTGCATGTCAATATTTGCACGTTTTCGCCACTCAACCAGGGCAGGCATCTTCCTTCCCAATTCAGGGTGGGATTGGTTCATATATGAAGGTAAAACTGGAAGCACACAATCAAATTGGCTCGAGTAAGGGCTATGAGCACAGAAAGCACCCAGACTAAGGTCCAGAACGAAACCTCCCACCTGAATACAGCAGCTCAGTCAACTGAGGTGAATTCATGAGTCTACGATGAGCCCCCGCTGGTGCTGTTTTGAAATCGGACCTGGAAGCTTTTAGAGCATTGAACTTCAAACCGGGCTGCAGTGCCAGGCTGTTCGGTCACGACCAAGTCATAAACATTTGAAAAGTTTTGGTTGCTGATGTTGGAGACCAAGGGGACAACAGCTACAGCTGCGAGCAGCAGCATGATTGCACAGAAGTAAAGCATTGTCCTGAAGTACATTCCCAACCCCGCTGAGTGCTTTTGAATGCTGCGTGGCCTTGCCATCCATGGCCATGATGCTTTGTCATCAAAAGTACCGCTCGAACTGCTGTACGATGGTCTGAAAAGAAGCATGCGACGGTGGTGCAATGCTTTCTCCCTACAGCCTTGGACACGCAATTCAGAAAATGGCATGCAGACTGTCAGCACCACAGGCTGCTTACGTGGACTCTCTCCATGCACTCCAGTGAAAAATAAATTGCTATCAGATCCCGTGGCGCCTCGAGAAAAGGGTGCGTGTCACTCCGCAGTGACGTGACATGAATCATGGACGTGTGCACAGTGGGGAAGGAGTTTGCACCTTGATGGTCCCATTGTCCTAAGGAACGACGTGGCAATTAGAATAACAATCAGACGCTGTTCTTTCAGTCGTCTGCACAGAGCAGTTGCGCTCAACGACTATGCGTAGCTTCGACTACAACCAGGGATGGCAACGTCTGTTGTGGAAAATGGTGTCGGGACCATTTTGATTGTAGCTCGTGAAGCACGTCAGCAGAGTTGAGCTATCCTGCTCGAAGGGGTCCAGTCGTTGAGGTTTAGTTTAAGTTCCAAATCAACATCGACACCTGACAGCGCGCGGACACAAAATAGGTTGCCAATCCCCCAGAGAGTCGAACAACAAGATAGGCGATCGTTGGAAAGTTTCGGAGAGCCTGCCCGGCACTGCAGGGGCACATCTGTTTTGTCTCGGCCGGTACCTGACATCGAACTGGCTCCACGGGGCCCTATCGTACAACGATAAAGCACAGAGGTGTCGAATAACGCGGTGCCCTATCGTCACGATAAGGGCCCTCTATCGTCGGGGGCTTAGCGAGTTACAGGGAGATCCCCATGGCCAGGGCCTTATGGTATCGTAGTTCCTATGGGGGCGCGTCAATAGCACCGCGTCGCGAAAAGGGCCCCGTGGAGCCAGGGCCCAGGGGGAACTGGACACGCGCCTCAGTGTATCACGCATTCCGAAATTCTGTGATGATGCACCACCGCGGCTAGGCGCTGCATGACTTCAACGCACGCCACTCTCTGGTGGACGTGTTTGCAACATAAAACCATTGCACTGCATTTCTCAGGCAGCCTGTCTTGCTCAGTCGCCATCGTGTGAACCAATCTAACCTCCAGGCAGCACTGCCCTACAAAAGGATGATGCTAGTCCTATGCTGAACATCATGCTAGTCCTATGCTGAACCACACAAGCTTGGATGCTGCAGGTTCTGTTAATCATGAAACAGAATGTATCAATCAACGTGGTCAAGATATGTGTGCATGCTCCGGCATCTACCACCGTCCATTTAGCAACACCAACCATACAACAAGATAGCATGCCCAGCTCATTGGGCAGGCGAAGTTTAACCTTATCTTGTCTGTGAAGCATGAACTAAGTGAGGAAAGCATCGTCATCATCGCCGTCTCCTGAGTCTGCTGCAGGCTCCTGCATTTGTTCATCATGCATCTGCTCGTTTAGGAAAGCAGACATCGCTGCAAGGTCACACTTTTGAGAGGGCAGCTGTTGAGACAACCGCCCCACCTGCATCACAAAAGTACCATAAGCAGTTTCGGTTTACTCCCGCTGCTGTTGTCGATGCTGGTTGCTCAGAAGACAAGTGCAGAGGCATCCAGCGGTTCTCGACGATGAAAATCTGCAGGGCCATAAACACACGCACTGAGGCGCACTGAGGCATTAAAGCCGAAGTAATTCTCGCGATGCAACAAAGCTTTACCTGCACATCCAGCGCACGCCAGCAGTTTCCTTGTTTCACCTTGGCCTGAATAATCCTCGGATCAGCACTGCAGAACGCCTCCAGCAGATTTTCAGCAGCATAGGCCTCGGCACTGGCAGAAAATTCCTCTACTCCCAAAAAATCTTGGTACGATGCCCAGGCTTCATCAGCTTTGCCAACGTACAAAAATATCACAATTATACCTGCAAACCATACGAATTACAGGTCCCTGTGGACAACGCAGACCACCACATACCATGATGCAACTGATGTAGGGTTGGATTGATGGGAAAGATCAGACACGGCCAAAGTAACGAACCTAGGTATGCCCGGCACATCAAACCAGTGTTTTCCATCCCATGGCACACTGTGGCCCATTTCAGCATCAGCGAGGAAGCTTCTGAGAAATTGCCCTGTCTGATCATGATCCCAACACCGCGCTGCACAATATCATGTGCCATGCTAGCCATCTCACTGCTCATGTACATGTCCAGAGCTTGCATGTACAAATCGCACGCCGAGTCCGGATTCACATCTTCTAGCCAACGGGCACCGCGGCCCAAGCACTCTGCTGCTGGAGCGAACTTTCCACAGTTGACATACTGATCAGATGCTTCTTTGACCAGCTGATATGAGCGGTCGTATTTGTGCATTTCGACACAAATCTTGGCAGCTGCCTCCAGATGTTTAGCGGCATGCCATGCTGTGCCTCCTCCCCTCACATTTGCTTCTGCTGCCTTTTCGTAAGCTTCAACAGCTTTTTCGTTGCTACCTGCCACCTGCATCAAGCAGAATTCTCGTTGCCGATGGGAGTCTTGACAACAAAGCTGTGATGCCACTATCAAAACTATGGTGGTACCTTGTATTGCAGGGCCGCCTGTTCATATAGTGGCATTGCGTCGTCCCAGGCAGGTTTAAGGCGCATCGATAACATGGACGGGCGCAAGAGCTTTTCGGCTTTTTTCATCGCAGCGTCCGCATCACCGCTCATGTTGCTTCAACACCTGGATAAGGCTGGTGGTAGGGACGCAGCCCAAAACTAGAGTCTGCAGATGTAATTTGATCCACTGCCTCCAGAAATTGTCTCGATCAAACTACTAATCGCGGTTGGGACACGTCGTCGCTGAAGTGACAAACCACTCGCATCCATTGAAAAGACGCGGAGGTGAAGCGATGCTTAACAGTGAAACATTGATTTAAAGTAATGATGTGTGACGACGCTCGCATCTCTGTCTGACTTCCGCTTGAGACTTCAGCATGATCAGTTCAAGCACTGTTCGCGGTCTGCGTACCCTACGAAACCGATCAGCTGCCGCAAGGGAACGTGTGAACTCACGTACTGGAATCGCACAGAACTTCCTAGCTGCATTCTCAGCCACGCTGTGGGGAGAATTCAATTACTGACACGAAGCTGTGTGCTCATGATCTCGTGTGTGTCCATGAGGGCTGCGGAATACCATTAGACCACGTGCAGGCTCATGCATAAACATAGCACACTAAAAGTTGGCCACATCAGATAAAGGCCCATGTGAAGGATAGCGGCGGCTTCTCAGCAAAAAGTGACTCGCATGCATTTAACATGGCCCTCATGAGATCTTGCAATGTGTCGGCTGTTCACGGGACTGAACACCTGGCATGCAACGGCCAATCAGACCCGCCCCTTGGTGCCTCTTTAGTTGTGTTGCTGTCTGAGATTGTGAGGGATGTAGATTCTGATTTATTTGAGCCAGGGATGGGCCCGCCTGGCAGCCATCACTCTAGGCGGTTGTCTTAACAGTGCAGAAGGATGTTTCTCAGTTTGTGATGCAAGATGATCACTCTACCCTTGCATTTGGAGAACCTGTTTTCTCCAAATCCCCATTCTTGAATCTCATGCGGAGCCAATTACACACTGTTGCAACATGGAAGCCATGATGTCTGCAAACTGTCTACCTTCCACACACACCAGCAATTTCATACCACATGTTCACTCCTCTATCAACTGTTTCACCTGAAGCTCTGAGATACACGATGTAATTTCATCATGATACGCAACATCGCGTCTGCCTCATCTTTCGTGTCGCGAAAAGTTACTGGCATGTTGGCGTTACGAGGCCAACACTTTTACCATGGAAAATTTACACGATCGACGCTTTCAAGGCGCCTGTGACAACGTGGAATGAGTTGACTTTTTGGTGGCGAAGCGATAGCCATTTCGCCATTGAATGCGGGGCACCGGGTGGCCGCGAATAGCAGACCTAAAGTGCCGGCAAACGGTTCAGACTTGGACATTGTGGGTGTTGTAAACCAGGATCGAGGCACATGATAGCACATGACAGGATATGGATATACCGGATAGGCAGGGATTACTGCACGGTCATACCTGATTGGGTCGGTCGGTATGCTTCTACCAAGTGCAGATGTTAGACGGGTGGCTGAATGCTGTATCAGTCATGAAAGAGTAGTTACAGCATATTGACCACCGCGTATATCAGTACCTACATTGGTCAATCATGCCTACAGATCCTACCAGATCACTCACGAGATCTCCCCGGATCTCCTCAGCGTCCCCGTCAGCGACCCCAGGATGCACCCCATGCATGGCCATAGCCTAACATGTGTACACCACGGACTAACGTGCTGAGTCAGCTTGCATGTCATGCATACAGCACTGGGTTATATCACGACACTCTCCCACAAGCTTAACTAGGTTTCCTAAGTTGTAGATTGTCCCTCAATTCAGACAGTGCTGGGCCTGGTAATACCTTGGTGAACCCATCAGCTAGCATGTCCTTGGTCCAAATCCACTTCACAACCATTTCGTCCAGTTCTACGAATTCTCTCACCCTCAAGTGCCGCACACGGATATGTTTAGACCTATCACTTGAAATTGGGTTAGCAGCCAACAAATTAGCACTTTTATTATCCCCCCAGAGTCTAGGCTTCACTGCTGTGAGACCTAAGTCAGTGCATAGCTGCTTGGCCCACATTAGCTCGTTAGCCGAACTGTGCATAGCAATTAACTCAGCCTCAGTTGTATCCCCAGCCACGATGTCTTGTCTCTTCGACCGCCAGAATACACAATTCCCATGCATCCTCAACACCAGACCAGAAACACTCTTCAGACTCAAACCATTTGCGAAATCAGCACCAGAGTACACTTCAACCACACTGCTCGTTTCCCCTGAGCCGTTGAATGTCAAGCAGACATCTATGGTCCCTTGCAGGTATCTCATTGTTGTAACTCATAGGCGGGTTCTTCCCGTAGGCATCTGGAACGGGTTGCAAACACGCACGGAGACAGCGCAGCATACCTTGCTTAGGGTTGTCGACAAGGTACTGTGCGCAGTCAGACAGATAATGTGAGACTTAGTTGACGAAAGAGTCATTACAGTTAGTGACTCATAGCTTATATGGCCTTGGCCTAATGCCACAGATACGGACAATCACAGATGATCACTCAATCAGGCATAATACCTTACGCGGATCTGCAGTGATCCTCCATGCATGTAGTAGTGGCGTACAGCACCGCGGCCATGCATGCATGCCCGGCACTGTCGCCCTATTACGGCACCCATAACATGCTGAACGGCCAACTAGTGTCGCTTAGCACTGCCTGCCATATGCCGGGCCAAGGCATGTACTGCAAATGCCAAGTCCAGTCGCGTCACTACAGCGATGTACTGGATGCTCCCTACAGCTTACATGAATCGCTTGTGTTCTAAGACTGTTGCCTTATCCTGTGGCGGATCCTCCGAAAGACTCATGATTTTTCTTTGGGTACCAGTGGAGTAGGCGCACGCTTGCAGTCAGACATATCAAATCTGCCAAGCAGGTTTGTGATCATCTTCTTATGCGAGATGGTGATAGTACATGCCTTGCAATCCCTAGTCTTCTCCATACCAAGCACATAACTCAACTCCTTCAAGTCACTACCATCAAACTCAGACAGGAT
Organism: Ulva armoricana; assembly: GCA_032360965.1. Lineage (NCBI taxonomy): Eukaryota > Viridiplantae > Chlorophyta > Ulvophyceae > Ulvales > Ulvaceae > Ulva > Ulva armoricana. The sequence goes on along the minus strand of JAUMHO010007730.1, from coordinate 476 downwards.
TTTGTCTACCAGTGGACCCATTTCTTTTGTCGTACTGAAGATAAGCAGATCATCAACCCATAGGAAAATGATGCACCTACCGAAAGAACTGACGTATAATGTAGGATCACTAGCGCATCTGTTGAAACCCAATTCTGAAAGCAATTTCGCTAGCACCTTGTGCCACTCACGGGCTGCCTGCCTCAATCCATACAAGGCGTTCTTCAAACGCCACACACGACCAGAAACATCATTCAGAGCAGGCGGTTGTACTACATACTCTATGTTGGTGCTTGATTCGGGACAAAACCTGTTCTGGAATCAGGGACAACTCCAGAGTAGCCGTGGATGCTGTGCCCGAGCCAACCCCCCGAGATCGCCTCAGAAAAGGCCTGTCTTTGGCATGTCCCAGCCTCTCAAATCAGCTTGAGGGGATGTTGTTGCAATCTGTGCGTCTCTAGAGGTCCTATATTTCACTATACAGTGTCTGTGGTTGA
>JAUMHO010007709.1:0-12701 GCA_032360965.1 Ulva armoricana | reverse complement strand
TCATCATGCCACGTGTTCGCGCGGTGGTGGGCGGGATAACGCTCCGGCGCTCCGGAGCTCCAGGGATGCAGGAGAGGCTTGAAAAACATTCACATATGTTAGTACATAGAGTATATGAGTTGATGTATCACATGCACAAGGAATTGCGGCGTAAGCCTCTCGTAATGCCCGTCCGCACCAAGCTCCAGGCCGCAGGGACGCCTATGGGGGCGCGTCGATGGCACCGCGTCGCGAAAAGGGTCCCGTGGAGTTATAGCCATGGTGTGGACATAAGTAATGATCGATCAGGATATACCACTGGCGACTCGAGTCTGAAGGCCCAATTGATGTAGAGCACTCATAAAACGCACATGTGCAAAACGCACGAACTGTCGACACTGCTACTCACTAAAATCGATGCCCTAGTTGAGTGTTCGACTTCAGGATGCGTGCTGTGTTTGTTTATCTCCATCAACTACCAGCATACGCCGTATGCGCGGTACCTTTCCTAATTGATGATTGTTGATAGCATCTGTAGCTGGCTGATGTGCTACCTCATCACAATAGAACGCGTGGACCTACCAGCTTAAACCTGTCCTCGTCGACATGTCTTCTGTGGGGAGCGCATTTCGCCGTGTAGACGAACTACCCGCCAAACTGCGACCAGTATTCCCACATTTTAAATTGTTTAATCCGGTGCGAAATGTTTTCCTAGAGCTCTGCGAGCGTGCACATGTCTGATCAAACGGTCAGCGTTCTGCATGTACCCATGTGCAGGTTCAAAGCGAATGTTTTCAGCAAGGCTTCATGAGCGATTTGAACATGGTGTGTCCTCTCGAGATCGGCGTACATACTTTTTTCAAGTTTTGTTGCTGGGGACCTCTTCATTTTAAGTCCAGGTGGTTGCTGCCCCGACTGGGTCAGGCAAGACAGTGGTGTTGGAACTTGCCATGCTACGGCTTTTCATGAGGCACATGCAACCAAATGGTAGGATCATCAATCCGACATTGCGTATGGTGTTGGAGGCACACCGGGGGTGACTATTGGTGGCCTGGACATAGCGTTGGCTGTCTTTTCTTCGCAGAAGCCATTTGGGTGCAGGTGAATGGAATTTGCAACAGGGCATGCATAAGTGTATTTATGTGGCACCAAATAAAAGTCTTGTTCAAGAAAGAGTGAGTGACTGGAATGCACGGATGGGACACCTGGAGCTGCACATTGTTGAGTGTACGGGCGACTCTGACGTCATGGACAGTTCAACCCTAGCTAAGGCTGACATCATAGCAACCACGCCGTATGCTGCTGAGTGAATTCTGCTGCTGCGCATGGTATTCGAACCTTGTTCACAGTTGAGAATATTTACAGAGAGAAGTTGGATGCTCTAAGCCGGCGTTTCTTTGATTCTGGAGATGGGGACATGAGCTTTATATCTGATGTCGCCCTCTTACTTGTGGATGAGGTGCATATGCTGTCAGAGGATCGTGGCCCGACATTGGAGGCAGGGGTGGTGTGCCGGTTAAGAACTCTAGGGTCCATGCGTGGGCTGGTTTCAACCAACCTGAGTAATATGCGCATCTTAGCAGCTTCTGCAACAATTCCGAATGTTCACGACATAGCTAGATGGCTGAGTGTTCGAGAAGATGCATGCAAGGTGATGCCATGCCAACGTCATATCCGGGTTGAACACTGGCAGCTAGTTTGCCAGAGCAAGCACATAGATGCAGGTGTTTGGGGACGAGATGAGACCTGTCAATATCAGGACACTTGTGAAGGGCTTCCACCCCGCCAAGAATGATTTCTTGTATGTTTCTACTTGTACCTAACGATGGACACGCTTTGTGGGCATCAGTAACGTCGTGCTGATGGAGCAGATTCGAAAGGAGGCTCAGCGAAAAGGTTTTTTTCATTGTGCAAGAACACTGGCAGAGCAAACCCGTCCTGACATTCTGCGCCAGTCGTAAGGGCACAGTTGAGTGCGCAAACCAGGTAAAGCAAGCCAGCATGCGAATGAACAGTAGGACATTGAGCTTTTTTGTAAGGAACGAAGCTCAGAGGACCCGTCTGAAAGAAGCTGCGAACAGCACAAAAGACAAACCCCTGGCAGATATGCTGGGGTACGGTATAGCTTGGCATAATGCGTCAATGGAGCCTTCTGATAGAATGCTTGTGGAGCAATTGTTCATAGCGCGGGATGTCATGTTCTTGGCTTGCACAGCAACACTGGCGCAGGTCAGCTTCCGCTTTAGAAGCACTGGCATTACGAAGAGGTGGACACAGGCGTCTCTCCCCCCAAACTTCTAATTCCTGGTCTTATACAGGGAGTGAACTTGCCAGCATATCTCGTAATTATCAAAGGCACACAACGTTACTGCTCAGATGGTGCAAAGGGGTCTGGGTGCCAGTACCGCGAGTATGAAATGGGGGAGTGCCTTCAGATGATTGGAAGGGCCGGGCGACCGCAGTTTGAATCCAGTGCAGTTGCAATATTCATGACGAAAGCAGAGAATACGCAGCGGTACCAAAACTTGGCCCATGGGCGCGCCCCCATAGAGAGCCGACTGCACAGGTCGCTTGCGGAGTTCTTGAATGCAGCCATTGCACAACGAATTGTGTGCACTGTGCCCCAAGCATATTCCTGGTTACAGAGCACATACTTATGGCACCGGTTGTTCATCAATCCAACTGCATATGGCATTTCAATGCCAGGGTGTACACATGACATGTTAGCTGGGGAGGCCAGGCACGTGTTCATCGATGTTGCATTACAGCGGCTGGCATCATCTGGTCTCATTCGCATCTTCCAAGACAAAGTCACACCACTCGAGCCTGGCAGGTAAGGCTTATGCCTCTCACATGCTTCGAACACATTGAGCATGAACTTTTCTTCCTGTTTGGATAATAATGGCTAGCTTGTGTCGCAGCTTAATGTGCAAGCACTCCATTCAATCGGGGACCATGGCTCTCATCCATCATGCACCAGAGGCTACGTCAATGCGAGACCTTCTACAGGTGTGCTGTGCTGAATAGATGGTATTGCTGGTGACCTGCTGCTAGTGTAACAAAACGGAATTTGAGTTGCAGATCGTTTGTTCAGCATCAGAGAATGCCGACATACCACTGCGCCGGTCAGAAAAGAAGGTTCTGAATGATCTCAATGCTCAGGCATATGTACAAGAAAAGTCAGATCCAGGATCCACATTCGCCATCCTTGAGGATGCTGAATTGCACAAGAAGAAGCAGCGTCTTTCCGAGGCATGGGAGAAGTCCTTTGTGCTGGTGTGGATCCATGTGGCTGTAGCTTGCTGCACTCGCTTATGCACATGGATGGACATGTATGACCATTCTCAAGTCATGGGCAATGTATACAAATTCTCCAGTCGCAGGTGAACCACTGCCTGACATTTGGAGGCGACTTTGCCCCTTCTGTGGACTTCTCCATGAGGCAGGATGCTATGAAGGTGATGCAAAGTGGGAAGAGGATCGTTCAATGCATGATAAGGTCTGAAGTAAAATAGACTTGGTCACATGTGCTGTCAATGCGTAAGATTGCGAGTGTCCTTGGGCATGATGGAAACAAATAATGTTGGACCTCCTTCAATACACGTGTGGTCACGGATACTTGTGGGCGTTGTAGCGGCCACGTAGAATCAATGACCTGATGTAGTGCCAATGCAGATACTATGGGTTCACAAAGAGATTTGCAGCCATCGCTGCATCCATTAGATTGCATCGTGCCCTAGTTCAAAAGATGTGGGACACATATCCCATCACCTGTCGGCAACTGCCCGGCATTGGGAAGCTTCTTGGTGAAAAACTTCTTAATGCTGGCCTTGGGGAGATAGCTCAACTGGCCACTTCTGACCCCCGGCATATAGAAAAGGTTACCAACAAGGTGAGAACCTGTTTGCGTAGAGTCTGACCTTTTTTGTTTGCCTTGCTTGCCTTGCTTGCCAAAAGAGACAATTAAAGAAATTTTGGACTGAGCTCATTCACTTGTTTCAGGTTTACCCTTGGGGTGATCAGAAACGTGAGGACTCACGAAAGTTACTGCCACCCACGTGCAAGCTTGACATGGCCCTGCAAGGTTTGTTTTACACCTTTCTCATGTTGTTGTACGAAACAGTCAGGTTTTGACCGCCTGCACAAGCTGCACCATACACATATCTGGCTATTGTATAATTTGGTGTATGCCATCCGTCTCACATCTGTGCCCTGTTGCATTGCATCCCTGATCATCGCGGTAGCTCCACTTGACATCAGTTCACAAGTGCACAAGTATTCACTTTCTCATGTCTCCGTGCTGATCGCAGGAAGCAGCGGAAGCAAGGTCTTTGCCAACATAACACTGGAAATTGCTCAGGATCGAGGACAGCACAGGCGATCATTTAGCTGGCTTGTTGTTGGCAGCTTGCACGACGACAGGTTGTTAGCCGCAAAGCACATGGACATGAATGCTTGCCCAACTCCTTTCCGGCTCAGAGTTGGGCTGATGAGTAAACCAGCACCAGGAGAGCATGTGAAGGTCGTCGCAGCTGTTCTGTCAGCACACATCATAGGTCGGGATTGCATAGAACCCGTCTCTATGGACGAAGCTCAGATTTCAGCACTGAACACATGCACACTCGAAGTTGGCGGAAATCATGATGGAATGACTGTCACGTCAAACGCTGGCCATGGATCATACCATGCATCCGAATCAGTGACTGCGCTAGGAACTGGTCAAGACTCTCTAACAAACCGCAACATCCCTCTCCCCAGACGTCAACCACAATTTGGCAGTCATACTAGTACAAGCGTCTCGCTGGCTCAAAGCTGCCAACTTTCATCTTCACAGATTGTGTATCATCCCTCAGAATGTAGGCCTCGTATCTCTATGGTCCTGCCTCCAATCCACGCTGTGAATCAACCACCACAGAGCATGCAAGTACATCATGCAGGTCAGGTGACCGACAATTTGTATCCTGGCAATATTGGTAACAGGAAAATTGTCAGTGACACGCGAAAGTTAGAGCCTTCTGATGCATGTTTGGTCAATGAAGCAAATCTCGATGCTCCAGCAGAATCGCTTCATGTGCGAGTAAGACCAAGCTGCGCAGCCTTGAGCTGTCCGAGCCAGTCAAAATTAGACATTGATTCTGCAGTGGACTGCTCCATTTACGGCAGTCACAGATTTCCTCCACGTGCAGCACGACTGCATGCAACCAGATATGTGAACAATGGTGCCGGTAATGACAGACACACAGCGTGTGAAAATCCATTGTTCACGAAGCCTATCCAGCAGGCCACGAGTTTCCAGCCCAGCAGTTATCATCAATCTGATATTGCACCAAGTCGAAATCAGTGTGAGAAATCTCCCAGCCCCAGCGAATCAGGCCATGGAGAGGTGTGAACCTGCACCTTTACACAGTATATGTGCTTAGCAATGCTGGTGCATGACTTGTGCATGGTGCTTTCGTGAGGCTGAAATTAGTTGCCAACGCCATGCAGGGGGCACGCAAAAAGTTTACCTTTAATTGTAATCAGCTGCCCAACGCACAACCGAGTCCAGCTCCAGCATCACACTCAACTCTGCAACCAGTTCCAGCTCATGTGCCGCACTTTCATGATAGCAAGCAATACCTGACAGGATACACTGTACCAAAAGATAGGCCTGCCTCAAGTCAAGGACGACAAGGACGCCTTCTGCATATGATGCATCGTGCGCAACTGATTCTACATGGTCAGCCACAAGCTCATGATCGTACTGCAGCCGGCCATGATAGAATTATGCCAGCTGTTTCGAATCTGTGGGCACCTGGACCTCCTATGAAAAATACCACAGCAGCAAAATCTTCTGTCCCAAAATTGGTCCAGAATCCTACTGTGATTGAACCTGACGGGTCCAGCCTGGTTGCGAACGTATGTGCAAGTGTCCAAGAGGCTGAGACAGGGCTGATGCAATCACCAATGCGTCCTCAGGACAGTGTCATGTCACATAACGCCGTGGCCTCTAGCTTCATGCAGTTCAGGTTGCTGAATGAGCATGTTAAAGGTTCTGATCACAATGCTGCAGCACCAGCTTCTGACAAGTGTTCCCAACCCCAAGAAAGACAGAACTCGATCGCAACGTGTCATCACTCCTGTGCAGCAGTGGCTGATACAGGCAAATCTGACACAGGCAAGCCTCAGCGGAATCATGGGAAAAAGCAGACATGGGCTGATTTTGTAGCCGCTGATCCTGACAAGCAGGATTGTGAGGAATTCTTCAGCATGGTCAGTGAAAGCATGGTCACATGGTCCCAGTGCAACCTCCACCCTCATCTATCTCACCGACAGCCTAGTTGTCGTGGGAACAGAAGCAGAATGCATCAAACGAGTACAGATGGTGCAGTTTTACAGGAGCATTTTTGTGGTACAAAGCCTGTCACAACTGAGGCTGGGATGATGCAACGGCGTGCGCAAGCTGGGCCACAACATTCTGTTACACCGGAAGCTGACAATGGGGACCATGTTCGCTCCAATGAGAATGGCGATCCTTACCCAATCTCTGGACTTTCTTGTGAGAATCATGTCACTGCATCAGTTGTTAGGGTTTGCAGTGTGAATCCAGCAGCATCAGGTCCAGATGTTGCATCCCTCCAGACTGCACAAATAGGAGCCGACCTAGTGCCCATGTCCGTGGATCAAGTTACAGACACAAAATGGTGTTGCACTCAGCTGAATATTCCACCAGAGATGCAGGCTGCTCACAAACTCCGACCTAATTTACCTGCTCCAAGTGATTCTGCGGCCTCTGGCAGTGTTACAAACTCGGCTGCAGCAGGACATGCTCATGATACAAACAAAGTCAGCCAAGCTTCCAAAGTTGGCTTCAGCGTGCCAGATCGAGTATCCCTTGTCCATCAAACTCGATCCAGGAATCCACCGACGCATGAAGAAAGCACGGAAGCAAAAGTAAGACAGAACACAAGCACGATTGGTGCTGGGCTGAGGCTGCACCACACAGACCCATTCCATGTAGTCAAGGAAGACTTATCGTCAACCGTGCAGCCAACTACAAAGATTCTTTCCTTTTCGAATGCATCACAGCAATCACAGCAGAACGATGTCATTGATAGACCCGCGACTGGGGAGCAGGTTGCAAGTCAAAGCACGGAAAATGATCGAGTTCCAGCGACCATGGCAATGCAGACCGCACTGGGGCGACTCCAAAAGGCCTTGGGATGTCATGTTAAGCGCCACCATCGCGCTGCAGCAGGCCCAGTAACCAAGAGTTCATGGGGGGCTCTGGATGAAATAGCAGCAGATGACAACACAGCAACAGAGGGTACCAAAGTAACAGAGGACAACAAAATTATAGAGGATATGCGAGTGAAACACAACATCGCTGATAAGCTGTATACCCTGTCTAATAGCGACGCAGGAAAGGCACCCACAGAAACTCACGGTGCCACCTGTCAGAGCCTTGAAACCCAGAAGACTGGAGATAATCACATCGGAGCAACAGCATGTACTCTGGTTGAGGAGCATGCTGGTGAGCAGGTGCTGCACAGTGCACTGGAAAGCATTGTGGAGGACCAGTTAGGTAGGCTACTCTTCTGAAACGCCATCATGTAGGGTGCTGTGTGCACTGACATGCTGAGTGCTCTGATTTCCAATGCTGGCACTATCATTGTTTCGACTCACTGACCCGTTCTTACTGCGCAGCGCATGTGATGCAGAGAGACGGCCACAAAATGTGGAAGATCCAAGGGGAGATCAGGTAGTACCTGTCAGACATAACAACTCTGTGAATACGCCAGATCCAAAACATCACAGCAACAGGCACGCCTTTCCGGAGCACAGCCCAGAGAAAGCAAGGGTAATTCGACCTGCTGTACCAATGAAGCGAAAAACAAACTCTAGCGCCCGTGCAAGAGACAGCACTCAACCCGCTGGAAGTAAACAAGTTGCCAGGAGGCCCATGTTTAAATGTCCTAGGTCAAGGAAGTAAGGCTGTCTGGGCATGCAGTAATGTCCAGAGTAGATGCATATTGAAGCGCATAAATCATGATCTCACAGAAAAGCAGGCACGGATGCAAGTACATGGAAGCTTCAAACATCCGAGAATCACAAGAAGTGGCACGCTTATATCTGCAACTCAAGTGCACCTTCGCAATCAACTGTAATCGCAACATGCTTTAACTCAACTGTCTCGTGCAAATTGTCCATGGACACCCTACACCGGAAAAAAAAAACTCAATGTCAACTCAATAATCCATGTCATCCCCATGTAATCTTGGCTGTACGCTCATCACCGCGGGCCAGGTACATGGGCATTGCACTTCTACAGCAGCGGCCACGTCTGATATTGTACATGTGTACTGAAATCAGCAAAACAAACTTATTGGACGCCGCTTTTACTGCAGGTTGGCAGCGTCAATCAAATCATTATGTTCCGCCAGAGATTGAGTCGGTGCACTGCCAATTTGCAATTCACAGCCCCCACTTTGGGTCCATGAACCAATTGCCTCAACAGGCATCTGTGGGATCATCAAGGGGTCACCACTGCATGGCATTGGTTCCCCAAGATGGCAGTTGCTTCCAGCAGAGGCAGGCAGCAGGTCTGGACTGATCGCAGCACCCCCCAGTGAAAGCTGCGACCTGCTGTGTGGCATTGTCCCACATTGCATTTCGTTGCGGTGCCAACTGCCAGCTGCACAGGGGGAGTCATCCTCCTGCAAGTGCATTGCCAACCCGGGCCGTGCCTGGAGGGGCATGGAGCAGGCCTGTGGACTGGAACATGCACCCGTATCGGCCTCAGCGAGCCGGACACACTGAAGAGATGCGAGTCGCCATGCATGTGCAGGTTCCCGCTCTTGCACAGTGGACATGCAGCCTTGATCACGTTGCTTTGCCGTCCTGTGTGCTAAGTTGTGCTCAATCTCACGCCAGGTCTGGTCAGCAATTGCACTGAGTGTGTGGACCCGACTCTGCGCCTCCAAGCCAGAGGGTGACTGGCAACGGCGTATAGAGGCAGGAACTGTGAGAGATGGCAAATCGGGGTAGTCGGGCAGTCTCGAGTGGGAGCTATCGGGACAGGCGGCAGACAACATGCCGGTGCTGGCGCTTGGCTGCAGATGCTGGGTCAATCTCATTCCAGCGTTTGCCTTAGTCAGAGGAATGGATACTGGCTCTGTGCGACGTGGGGTGAGTGCAAACGATGACATGGGGGACGAATTGTTTTCTGCAGCGGGGCGAGTCACGAGCCACTGTGCAACAAGGTCATCAATTGTATCCCTAGCCGCTGTTGTGAAAGGATGCGCAAGGACCTGCAAAGCAATACAGCAATCAGCCTACACGGATGCAATTCCATTCTTAGCTGCAGATGTATTTGGGTCTGCTCATGATCCACTCTGCTCCTTCGAGTGTGCACACTGTTAGACGGCAGACAGGCATCGCTAACTTCGTCAGCTTGCATACCTGCCGCAAGCTGGGTCTGGCATGGAAATCATGCTTAAGCATCCACGTCATCAAATCAATCGCATCCCGACTGGCATATAAATGGGCTTCCTCTGGAAATTGCACAGGAACCCGTGAATCAGCGGCTTCACGAAAACTTAGGAAAGGCTCTCTTCCAAAAATCATGCGATACAGCAAAACCCCCAGGCTCCAGACATCACATGCGGTCGTGTAGTATCCAGCATTGGTTACCTCAGGTGCTGCCTGCATGCCTGGCAAACTCAACACCTGTGTGTTGTCCGACACCAAGCACGATGCAAATCAAATAGCCTAAGCACCCAACTAATTCAGGAAGCACTGCTCGTACCATCATATGCAAGTTTGCGCTAAGCAGATCTGGATGGGCGCCGTTAGAGCAGCCAACAAAACCTCCTCAGTTGGCTGGGCGCTCTACGGTTGCATGCAGGGGCTTAAACAAACAAGCAGCTAATTCAAGCAGCTCAGAAAGTTGCGCACGTATAGCATACTGCCAACTGACCACTTGGACTGGTAACCCTTTGCATCGCCGATGTACAACGAGAGCCCGAAGTCAATAATCACCAGAGGAGACTCGCCGCAAGGGGCCACGAGCATCAGATTGTCGGGTTTGATATCCCCTGCAGAGACTTTTTGCGGTTGTTTTGTGAGCTTTTGCCGAGATTATTCCATACAGTAGCCAATCAGTCCATGCACACACGCGAGAAAAGGTGCAAGGACCTACTATGCAGAACTCCGATCATGTGCAACTGCATCGTTGCAGTCGCAGTTTTCTGAAGCAGTGACGCTGCTGCCTGTTCATCGATGCCTCCTCCAGCTGCATCCAGCAATGAAGCCAGTGTGGGCCCGCGGCATGCTTCCATAACACTGTAGATGTACTTTTCATCCTGGAAGCAGTACACATATCTCAAACACAAGCAATGAATCAATTTCATCTATATGACAATACACATGTTTACATGAAGGAGCTTCCGGGTGCACGCACATTTTTTTGCGTGGACAAAGGCGGCAAACACCTGATGGTCTTATCTAGCACATACCTCGTATCCAGCGATAAACTTTGCCACGTGTAGACGGTCGGGCATGCGTTTAGAGATGTACTTATGTAGTAAAAGCTCCTCCTGAGGCGTGGATTCTCCCTGGCTGCGTGAGATGTGCTTGTGTACTGCCTGCGGGGGCCGGTACGAGTGATTGCGACTGGACTCAAACACTTAAACGGTTCCACAACAGCAACAGTATACACGTCGATAAAGCGATACGTGAGTCGTCCTACGTATCTCGCCGGGTAACGCAAACGTGCATGCACACTCCCAAGGCTCCAGCAAATGCAGAGGCATGGAAACAGACCTTCACGACAAATTCATTCCCACTTCTGTTGTGCTGTGCTAGATATATCTGTCCGTACGTGCCTTTGGCCAGGCTATGGCGGAGCGTGAAGACATTCTGCGCAGACCAATCCAGCAGGTTCACTGTGACATCTTGCATATCACATACGCACGGCCTTCCCCAATGCAAGATTTGCTATGTCGAGATAGTGGTAACGGAATGTCAGAAAATTTGTGACAAGATTGGTAACAGTTGAAGGAACCGCAGATGGCATATGCGCACGGGGGCAACGGTTCGAGCACTTTTGGCAATTTTCCTGGGATACTCCCGATAACAAGCTGAACCAGTACAACAGGCCTTGCCAGGGTGTCTAAGAAACCATGTGCAAGGCAGCTTGCATGCACACTCGTGACACAGTCTCTTGCCACGGGTGTTCGCGCCACGGTGTACGCGGCGTTAGCATATTTTTTTCAAGGTGGTTGAAGTGTACCCGTGTGTGAATTTTCAGGATTGCGAAGGTGATATACAGATGTACGTTAGTCCTACATAATGCATCGCCATGCATGGCTGCCGATTGGAATGCATCAGACTGTGATAATTCTTCAACGCATAATGACACGCCCGCAGACATTGCTACGGGCGGATGTTACTCTCCCAACAACCATGACCAAGGTTTACGGATATACCGCAACTATGCGCGCCAGCTGACGGCTGGGTGCGGGGACTTCCAGGTATACCTATGTTGGTACTGTTTTACTTTTCAGCCAGTGTGGGCCCGCTGACGTGTGCGTTACCCCTTGGCCGTGCCTGGCTGTTGTTTTGTCATCCATGTAGCACGCGCAAGCGGACGGCTGCGTTCAGGGAGTTCCCTGAATAGCGTGGCTGATGTACAGGCTGTTGATATGTGTTCTTGTGTGTGGCACTGAGACCTGCGCTTGAGTCGTGAGCATGAGATATTTGCACGACGTTAGCCCCAATACAAAACTTTCACTGTTTCATGACAGCTCATCTAGCGCTCCGGCAGGGACCGGGCCATATCATCTGGCAATGCTCTCAAGAATATCTGCACGCCTGGCGGTACTGCAAACGCGAATCCGAATTGCCACAATAACGCTCTTGCAAGAGGAATCCGACTTACGCCATGAGCATCACCGCGATGTTCGATTCAGCATCTGTCACAGCCATGCCACATACGTGCCAGTCAGCGAATACCATGCGTGATTTGTGTAGTCAAGTTTCGTGCATGCGCGGCTTGGCAAAGTACAGCTTGCGGATCTGGCCGGCGTTGCAGTACAGCGAAGATCCGACGTGGATCGTTCCAACACGCAATGCTCCACCGTTGCACATTGGGCTACAGTTGTAGACAAGACCGCCGGTTTGTTTGAGGTGAGGTCGTATAAGCTACCGGGTCTAGGGTAGCTCCTAGAGCACGGCCAGGTGGCACGCCCTTCCACTCACGCCAGCTATGCTAGCCACAACCATCACGCCAGAAAGCGCGAAGTGCGATTGGATTCGAACGAGTTGCAGTTGGAGACGCTTCAGTTCGCGTGGCTCTTATAGATGGTCGCACCGGCCGAACGTGGCTATGTTCCTCTGGACATTCCAATTACTTTGCAATGCAATAAATTAGGCACATCAAGTCGTATCTGCCTCTTGCGTGGTGGGCCCGTACTGTCTAGAATTGAATGGTTCTTAAATGATCGAAATGATCGAAAACGCAAATCCGTCACAGCACACGCGCAAAGGGACCTGCTTAGGTTTAAGAACCTGCATGGATATGACGCTGGCTGGCGCTGATCCAACTCCGCACGCCTGGCCCTGCCAATGGTTTCCATCTTCATCCGGGACGACGCATGGCGTGGAGTTACACGGAGATCAGCACAAAATCCCGGCAGCGCCAAGGGGTAAATCACAAGCCAACCAAAGCACACGAAAAAACA
>JAUMHO010007677.1:0-12713 GCA_032360965.1 Ulva armoricana | reverse complement strand
TATAGCCGCCATTCTGGATGGAATCTGTTGGAACATGCGTCTACACAGTTTGTCTGTGTGTGATGTCGGATAACGGGTTTTATGGTAAATACTGAACTTGGTGGATGGGTGTCTAACATGTCCCACTCATCGCCAACAATCCATCACAATACCGATAGTTTGCCGTTGCACATCTCCATTCACATCCGTCCCATTGGCCAATATTTTCTTCACTTAACAACTGCAATATCTACTATGCACGCGACAGATGTCAAAGTTGTGTTTACGCTGCACGATAGATTGCAACCTCAAGGGCCGTCAGCTTGATGCTACCGCCCTGTTGATAAGACTATGAAGGTCAGAGTCGTTAAGCAGACCGATATCACGATACCCATGAGCGAGCCTGAGCGATTTAAGTAGATTGCGAGCATACAGACCACTCGATTCGTTTTTGTCATCTGAAAGATGCTCAAGAACGGCACGAGCTACAGTTGGCATCGCTCCGATTTTTCTTTCGAAAATGCCCACCACGTAGTCTTCGTTACTAAGCGCCTGTCGTGTATAAGCGTAAGGATCATCTTGCATGGAAGACAGTGGCAACTTTCCAGTCTCGTCCCACGTAAGGCAGGCAATCCACCAGAGTCTGGCAATTCCGTGTCGCATCAACTTGCTCCGTGAGGCATTGGTCAAAAGCCATCTGCTACGGATACGTTCCTTCCACTTTTTAACACCCTTCGCAGACCACCTTTGCTCCATGTAGTCACGATAAGTAACAAGGGCGAGATAGGTCCACAATCGTGGATCGGCAGCATTAGCCCTGTCTTTTTCACCGACATACTCGTGGACAATCGCGCTGTTCGTGCCGTCGTCACCAACGCTTAACAGATCTGACAGCCCGAGTGCGACAGGTAGTGGAATAAGGTTCTCCTTGTTGCTAACAATTGCATCAGCGCGGATAAAGAAGTCATGCAGATCATCCGAGTTGTCTAGCGCATCTGTCAGGTGCTTGATTGCTGCCTCGGTAAGTACGTAACTCTCAAGTTTACTGTTCATGTCAGTCTCCCTCCGTATTCAGCTGAACCCCTGTAACCAAGGCGCGATCTATGGGATTCTCTAGAATCTTCTGGGCAAGGTACAACAGTGGCTTATCTAGTCCACCGTTTTCATTGACCATATTGCTGATAGCAACAAACCATCGGAAATCGCTCAGATCTTCCTCTTCGCTCTCATTGTTTGCTTTCATGAACGCAAGGGTTTCCATAAGGGCAGGGAGGACTAGCGTTGCTATTTGTAGATCAGGCCATCCGCTGAAGTGATGCAGATTCTCCGTCAGTGAGGAAGGCATCCTGACAATGACTTCTTCATTACTGTCAAAATTGATGCGGATTCCTTTTCGCAAAACTGGATCATTTATAAATTTAAAGCAGCTTCCGACAGGCGGAGATAGTGGATCGTAGCGCTTCTTGGCATTGAAGGTGAAACTGCCTCCGAAAGCGACGATGTCTCCTGTGTCAATTTCGAATACGGTATCACCGTACTCAGAGTTTTGACGAGACCAAACAAAAGATGAAATCGGCTTCGTAGCTATCACATGCAATTCGACGTCGACCTCTCCTCTAAGATACTGTTGGTCAATATAAATCCTTTGGCTGATGCCATCGGTATGCATTCTGGTGATCTCAGGCTCAATCTCTCCCGTGGAGATTGTTGCGCCGCAAGTCCATCGAAGGCTGTATCGAGCATGTCCGCTAGTGATATAACCGAGAAGATCAGGATCGTCGATAATTATCTGTAATTTGATTTCGATATCCTCCTGCGTAGCGTCTACTGCCGCACTTGTAATTTCGAAGCGAGAGGCAACGTCATCAGATGCATCGAGGACGGGGTGAGGATAGGAACCTCGAGTAGCCATCATACAACTCCCAGTCTGTATCGCTCACCTGGTGGAAGCGTAATCTCTAACCGAACAGTACTTCCACGAACGATATTGAGATTCTTTAGAGTATTTCCAGTGAACTTAACCGTGGGCTTCTCTTCTTCGCAGCATAGTCTTACTTCAGTGATGGGTAGTATGTAATCTTCCGGCTTTCCACCAAGTCCAAGAGCTGCCAGTGTCATGTCGCCACTTATGTCCTTCTGCGAAGTCAGGACGATAGTTGCAATGGATAATTTCTCTGCGTTGGACTTGATCCAACTTCGAAAATTGATATCGCCAGCCTTGATAAGAGAGTCGCCTTTCCCAGCCTCCCCTTCTCCGGGAATGCCTTTTTTTGGAGTCTTCCGTCCGGAATTTCCGCCTCGTTCCTTACCTTTGGTAATATCGTCGTCTCCTTTTCCACCAGTGGCCGGTTGAGTCACTGTTACAGACGTTGCTCCCCCCTTCTTTTGCTGCGTTCTCTTTGAAGACGGTTTTCCAGAGACTGTGCTGGCCTCTTTGCCTCGAGTTCCTCCCTTAACAACAGGGACATATGGATCTCCATTGCCATCAGCTTCGATACCTTCCATTGGCAGAAAGCGTGAGAGCCCCTTGATCTCGATCGTGTCGCCCATCTCCGATTTGACACGTTCGCGTAGTGCGTTACGTATGAAGTCTTTCATTTCTTTCACCGCTTTGAGACCTCTGGCGATGTCTCTTCCTGGATCCCACTCGTTATGCTTGGGGGGCTCAAGTATCCGAAGCAGATCGTTCCCTTTTTTCTCATCGCATATCAATACAGCTGCGTATTTTGCTGAAATGGACGTATGCTTGTATTGACCAATTTTCATGTGCGGGCTGCGCATGGTGATTGTGTGTAATGATCTATCCAGTGACTGGTCTATGCAGGCATACAGACTCATATTTCCAAGAAGCTCTGAGTGCTTGATAGTCGGTGCTGGGTCGGTTATCGCTCGATAGAATGCGTATGATTCGGCGCGCTCTTTGGCGTATCCAGCAAGAGAATCAGCATTAAGGATCCACTTTTCAGCTTCTGAAATTCCAACTATTTCCAGCTCTTTTCGGTGGATTGCAACCATGAAATTATCTATTGCCGCTCGTCGAATCTGATGCAAAAGCGGGTCATGGTCTGCCATCCGGTATCCGAGTATGTAGATGTCTGTGCCTACTTCAGTGCGTTCCGAAAACGACCCTATTTTAGGCGCCGGTCTGAGGTACTCGAAGTCGCTTTTAGCATTCAGTTTTGTAAAAAAACCATCGCCGTTTCGATTGACTCCATCACAATCTATATGGCTTGCGAGTCTGCTGTAAGCGGCAAACACCGTTCGATCAGCACCCATCGGCAACGATGTGTACAGCACTGTCGATAGATCTGACATCATTGGCCCTACCGCTGATCCGATGCCGAACGATCCGCCCCGTCCGCCCGAATCATCCGAATTTCCTGATCCTCTTGTCAGGGCGCTTAACGGGCTCTTGCTGTTCTTGATGCACTCAGACCCTGTCAATCCCTTCGTACCATAGTCGGAGATGCGGAGGACCATGATCGTATCTTCGTCAGCTAGATTGGCAGCGCGCTTCATACGTTCGTGGCCTGCCTGCCCTTCAGTTTCCTCATCTACCTTCTTCAGATGGGTACGCAGTTGATCAATATCCGGGATGCCGCTTGTCGCCATACTGTGAAGTTCGAAGACCATGCGCACTGGACCCTTCTTGGTGGATGCATCTATGCTGTTCTGCCCGGTTTCGCGCACAACTGACTCTTCTGCCGATGAGCCTTCGAAGTGCTCCTGAGCAGGATCGATCGCTCCTTGGCTGGCGGATAAGCCAGATTTTTCGAAGTAGAATCCGTAGTCATTTATCTTCACGAAATATCACCTTTCTGTTTGAAGGCTTGTCCGGATCAAACATTGCGCGAACCGCACGAATTTCTCGCTCAATAGGTTCGAAAAGTTGTTCAACTTCTTCCAGACTGTAGCTGTAATTTTTCTGATTTGAGAGGTTTCCAAGCAGCACGATCTCACGGATGAGGCGATCACCACGCGACGATGCAAGCCGTTTGAATCTATCGTTTTTTGTTTCTGACACGATATATTATGTTTATATTGAGGATATATATCCGATATATAGATCACAAGATACGACTCTACAGACTCCATCGTGGTTTGTAAAGCTCGTTCATACTGCTATATCGGCAGTAAATCGTGAGCTTGACGGCTTGTAGTTCTTCGTCCCCGGTTGCCAGCTTTCAGCTGGCAACCGGGAGCCGTGGATAATCGTAAAATACGAGGCGTCAGACGCTTGCAGAGCAATATGGCCATCGATCTCTTGACTCGCGAGGTACTTACAACCATCTCCAGCGATTTTGACGATTCAGTGCTGGAAACTACCGTCATGTTGTGTGGTGGCTAGCGATTTAATAGAAAGAAAGGCCAGCGCAGCTACTATCCATTGAACTGCGCGTCTCTCAAACAGCTAGGATTTCTACGGCTCACCATTGAAACGGCAATGTTCACGGTAGCAATAGCACAAAGGAATATATTACGCGATGTGTGTATGACGTTAAAAATCTTGCCCGATGTTAAGTCTGAAACCAGCATGGGTGGCGCATTATCCAGTGAGTAGATTATTAGATGCATAAACGAGTTGGGCGTGAGATACAGCATCAGCGTTCGCTTCGAGCGGTGTGCTAGCACGATCAAGTGTTATATCGAAGAGCATATACGTTGAAGCCGATTGCGCACGAGGATGAAATACTTCGAGAAAATGACGTATCCGGGATTCTGACTCATTGCACCACATCGATTTCTGTTTGCCCGAGACCGCCACATACTCATCCGATATCACAGGATATTAGGTTTCAATGATCAGACTGCATTTGTAAATCTACCTAGCAAATGAAATGGTTGACTATAATCACATACGATGTGGGGGCATCTCACAAACGACTCATTGATACGGCAATACACATACTCGTCAGCTATTTCCTTCGTACCAATTCAGTGGAGTTGTTCTCGGCAACGCACTACATCGATAAATTCGGACACACCTATCAGCCATGCCTGCTGAACAGGAAGGAATGTAAGAGCTATCCTGGATGGGACGACCAGCTGCAGATCACGTGCACGCATTTCATCCGTCTGATTTTCACTGATCGAAGGCTCTACCGTTATCAGATGCTTATGCGGAATCCGCTCTGCCTCGGCGAGGACCTGACGCCAACGATCCTTACATGTTGTCTTCGCGCCAAGCATCGTCAAACCTGAGGGATCGAAGGAGCTGTCCTTGTATTGAGCAATACCCGGGAAAATAAAATCCGGCTTTGATCGATTCTCTGTATTTTTTCCTCGCTCATATTTGATGTCATGCGCGTTAAATACTGCTGCAATATGGTTTTCAAAAGCATGCCCTGCCCTGGATTTTCGACTGTTTTGAACACTGAGTGAAAATGACAGAAAGCCCTCCACATCAACTTCATCGTTCTCTACAAATCCGGCACTGAGGCGGCCCATTATGCGGTGCCGCTCCATTCGTCTGAAAAGCTTCTCTTCCTGCCCCATCCAGGCTACCAGCGCTGCATCTGGATCATCCTTTGCGTCGACATCCGACACAGTACTTCGAGCAAATTCTGAAAAAACGGCTGTCGCAGGCATAACACCATTGAACACATCAAGCAGCCGGTCCAACTGATCCGACTCTGGCTCTTCAATATCAATACCGAGCTCATCAAGTATAGTGCGCACTGGAAAATCCAGCTCAGCCTGATCACTGATCGCATGACTAGTAAACGCATCATCTTGATCGCTCTGAACATCGAACAGCCACCGCAGCTGTTGCTCAATAGTCGTATTCGCTACCGCCACAATCATCATGAGCGTGCCATCAGCTCGTCGTGCAACGAAGAGTGAATCGCCAATGCCCGCTAGATCGGACATGATCGTAGTCGGATAATAAAGTCGGTACTCTGACCGGGAGGGGTGATTTAGCCTTGCGTCATACCACGTCACAGAGCCATCGGTTGACTGAACCTCGCCTTCCGCGCCCATCCACAAGAATCGGGTTGTAAACACCTGCCGCTCTCCAGAACCTGTGCCCAGCACGCTCTTGAGTGCAGCTGTTCCATTAAGCTCATGCTGATTGGACGATGTCGGCTCAACCTCAACGGCACTCAATCGCTTGACGGCGACAGCTTCAAAGTATTCACTCAAGTATCCTTGTTTCATACTCCGGTTTCCGCAAGCTGAATTCCTGTAATCTCAATCTCGGACTGGTGACTGAGCAACCAGTCCTCCAGCAACTTCCCAATACCATCTGCAGGCCGCCGCGTTCGACCTTTCAGCGAACATTCCCAGACGATCGCAACACGCCAACCCTGCTCTCTTAGCAAAGCCCTCTGGCACTGATCACGCTCGTAGTTTGCGTTAATCTTTTGTTGCCAAAAATCACATCGGGTAGATGGCCACTTAAACAAGTGGCATTGTTGCCTGTGCCAAAAGCAACCATGGACGAAGACGACAGCGCGATACTTCGCCAGAACCAGATCAGGCTTACCGGGCAATCCCTTTCCATGTAACCGATATCGAAAACCACGAGCAAAAAGTAGCCTCCTGACCTGTAATTCCGGCTTTGTGTTCTTTCCACGGATACCCGACATCATTCGATGTCGCGTTTCCGCGTTCACAATATCGGCCATCAGGCCGCTACAACAGCTTTCCTCTTAGGCTTACTGCCAGCATCCTCCATGGCAAATTCCAGCTCAGGCTGACGTGCATATCGGCCACGAATGACATCCAGAATATAGGGACGCATGTGGTGTGCAACATCAGTGGCCATAGTCGCTATAACCGAGTTACCAAACTGCTTGTACGCCTGAGTATCCGAGACTACGATGTTGAAATTACTTTCACCCGGCCTGTCGAACCCCATGAGTCTCGCACACTCGCGAGGAGTCAGTCGTCGCGGTCGCCCCCTGCCCCGCTTGATCAGAATTTCAGAACCATCCTTGTAATACCTGGCTGAAAGAGTGCGTGCAACATCGTTGGGCCCCACAAGACCGAATCCAAAGCCATTACCAGCTGCCGAATGCTTTTCCTTGTACCCCTGCAGATAACTCCACAGGCGTTCGGTCAAAATGTATTTTTCCGAAACCTTCCCATTTAAGGTGTACGGTGCCTCGTCTATCTCTTTGTGATCACGGCCGTGCAGAATTGCACCCAGTTTCGGGCCCTCATCAGGATCCGGGGTGAACATGTCATCGAAGCTAAAACCCGCATCGACCCGATATCCTGCGATCAGTATACGTTTCCGCTTCTGGGGCACCCAACTTCGGCCATCCAGTACACGATAGCTGATGGTGTACCCAAGCTCTTCTTCCAACGTACGCTTGATGACACGAAACGTATTGCCCTTGTCATGGCTAATGAGGTTCTTGACGTTCTCTAGCAAAAAAGCCGCTGGCTGATGATGCTCGATGATACGAGCAACATCAAAGAACAGAGTGCCTTGGGTATCACAATGAAAACCATGCGCTCTGCCAAGAGAGTTCTTTTTGGAGACTCCGGCAATCGAGAACGGCTGGCAGGGAAAACCGGCAACAAGAACATCATGCCCTGGAATTCTATCCAGAGCTTCAGCGCTCTCTGTGAACTCACGGATATCGCCAACCACCTGATGCTCAGGTTCAAAATTGGCCATGTAAGTGGCGCGACAGGCCTTGTCCCATTCGCTGGTAAAAACGCATTGCCCGCCAATAGCATCAAACCCTCGTCTAAACCCGCCAATGCCGGCAAACAGATCGATGTAGCGAAATTCGGGTAATGGCAGTTGTCCCTGCCTGGTGTGCGCTTTGGCTATTTCAGCAAGCTTGTTGATTGCGAGCGGATGTGGGCGTACATCACCGCGAGCCCAGCGATACACCGTGCTCGCACTGACACCACACAAATCCGCCGTCTCAGATCTTGACAGACCACTACGCTCGACAAGTTGGCTGAATTCGGTCATTCAAATGTATTCTGGGAACGTTTTTCGCATTTTGACACAAAGAGATCTTGGTCACAACTCTAAACCGGATGAAATCTTGTCCTTACCTGATTTCGATCCACTCATTGGTTTTTCAGATGAGACTCGGCAAGCATGAACAAACAATCAGCACTCGATGCAATGGTGCAGGCATCAGAACGCGAACAAGCAAAACTTCCAGTTTTTCTCAAGGTGGAAGGATGGTGTGTACCTTGCTGGCGTCCGGTTCTTAGATGTGTCTTGTGACAGCATAGGACAAACTACAAACGCCGATCAACTACGGCCTAACTTGAATGGTGCTTCAGGCAATCGGCGCTCTAAGCACGTATGAGCGCGTGCTCCTGCTGTCCATGCGTCAGTTCTATTGTGACAGTGACGTACTGGACGTAGACGACTCTCGACTGATTGAATAGCACCGGACCCATTCCCTGCGACCGACTATGCCATAACATTCGCGCGTGCTCCTGACCGAGGGGGGCCTCACGATGCTTGGCGACCCGTCCCTGTGATGCTCGGGCAAGCGTTCCCGTTTCTGTTCACGATAGAATCGCTCTACCAACTTATCTCGCGTCGCGGCATACGCATTTTGCATAGGACAACCCATCGTCGATTCCAGCAGCTTCTCCACCACGTGATACTGGCGTAATACGCCAAAGCGCTCAGCCCGTTTTTCATCCA
The DNA here is from genome assembly GCA_032360965.1 of Ulva armoricana. Lineage (NCBI taxonomy): Eukaryota > Viridiplantae > Chlorophyta > Ulvophyceae > Ulvales > Ulvaceae > Ulva > Ulva armoricana. The sequence goes on along the minus strand of JAUMHO010007677.1, from coordinate 4,102 downwards.
CATCCATCGTCATCACCTTGATGGCTACCGCGCTCGGTGCACGGCAAAGGCAATTCGTTACTACATAGGTTGAATTGAAAGTAGTTGTGCAAAATCACTCACCGATTTTGTCGATGAGCGAATTGATGACGCCTTGCTGATCGCTCAGGCGCGTTTCCAGCGCCTGGATAGTTGCAGTGGCCGATGCTTCAGTGGTCGCTTTGTTTTGTTCCGCTACTGCTGTTCGCTTTTCCAGCTGCACCTGTGCACTGCGCAGTTCTTCGATGAGCGTTCGACCTTGCTCCTCCAACTCTGCCTGTTTGGCAACAGTCACTTTCATTTCAGCTTGTGCAGCGAATAGTTCGGTGTGCGTCTTCTGCAGGGCGTTATGCGTTGCGTTGGCCTGATCAAGGGCTGTGCTTTTGTCGGTTAGCGCTTTGTTCAGCCGGTCGTGCGCCTCGGTCATGTTCTTCAATTCAACCGACAAGGCGTGTTCTTGCGTTTCGAATTTGTGCCGCGCGGTTTCGGCGCGCTCAAGTCGTTTCCTTTCATCTGAGATCTCCGTGCGTAGCGCCTTAGTTGTCTCACGCAGATCTTTCACCAGGTCGGCTCGTGCTGTCAGCTCGATGCGGATGTCGTGAGCGGCAGCGACCGCCTCATCCCGCTCGCGCATCATCTTCGATTGGGCGGCCTCGAAGGTGGCGCGCATGACGTCGATCTGATCATCAGCGGCTTTGGCTGCTTCTTCCCCGAGTCGCTCCATCGCACTGACCAGCGTCGGTAGCACACTCGACTCAATCGAACCTTCCACCGGCGTTCGGGTGGCCAGAAGCCGCTCACCCTGAATCTCGTTGCGCAGCCGAGATATGGTGCCATTGCTACCCCGACCCAAGTACTGGCGCAGCTGGGCCAGCGAAGGCGTGCGAATACCGCGCTCCACCAGCGCATCAAGGGCCTCAGCGACGTCCTTGCGTTGCAGGCCCGGACGGCCAGGGGATTTGGGGGGGCTTTGGGTGTCGGTCATGAGTTTAGCCTCCTGATTTGCTAAGCCAGCATATCATATATAAATGATACGTATACCTATACGTATTTATATAAAACGTTATTCTACTATGTTTAATATACTGATGATAATGCTCCGCCATTGACACCAGCCGCAATCTGGCATCAATCCGTTAGCAAAAAAAGGAACACCCCGTGAGAGCGTCAGAGAACCTCGCAGCAACAGGGCAAGCAACAAAACATGTCCGGCAAAGCACCATGGGCGTGTCCTTTTAGCTCTTGTGTGTTCGCCTGCAATCCGTCACCTTTTATCTTCAATGATGGTTTTGCCTACGCTGGCTGACAGACTTCTCTACAACGATGCCTGCCACTAGTCGCTAGACGCTGGCTAGATGCACTCGAAGTAATCGAACGACATCAGCGGTACTCTTTTGGCTGAGCTCATAAGAGGGGCCAATTCGTGCTGCTGCGTCTGGATATGAGTTTGGCGTGACGGCCATCGATCCGCCCTGCCTTTCGCGTTTCATCTGAACCGTCCTTAAATTTGTCACAAAACAAGAAGCGCTCAAATTTTGCAAATCAACCCACCAGATGCGTCATCAATCGACTAGATAATACGACGGTGCAAATGGCACTTACCCCAGCACCAACAACGCGCCGCGGCATGATTGAATCCTTCCAGCATCTTTGAAGGAGCGTAGAAGTCGATCAAGCCTCTCCACAACCACTTCATGATCCGGGCGAAGTTGGCCGAGCAGCCCCAAATCTCAAGTCAAATTCCACGCAAAATTCCATCACAATTATTGTGTTCATAATAATTTGATGTGCTTGTTATAGGTGCTTGATCGGTGCCCTTGCTACCCACTTTAGCCAACCTTTGCCGGACGATCGTCTTACCGTAGTGCTCAGCCGGTCCTCACTTATCATGGACAGAGGCTTCGGGCAGTGGGCACCTTAAAGTGTCTGTCCCGAGATGAGTGACATGATTAGTATTTATTACATTTCCCTGAAGCGCGCAACAAGCTGCAAAAGAGGCTCGACGTTACAAGCGTGAACACCAATGCAGTCACCGAGATGCTCTTGAAGCCATCGCAAAACACGGGCTCGACAATCTGCAACAAGTGGCCGATGGGGTCACGTTGTGGACTAAATCGCAGCAAGTGTTAAGCAACGGCTGCGTCATTGCCTACAAGATAAAAGAGAGTGATGAGGCTGGATTCTCTGACGTCGGGTTCATTGAAGACGATGGAAAATGGAACCACTGCAGTGACGAACTGTTCGCGCGGTTGCACAATAGCGTCGATGAGGAAGACCCGCAAAGACGCACCCTTGCTGAAACCGAGTCGGAAGAGGAATCCAGAGAATTCCATGAAGACGACAGGATGAATCTTCGATTCTTTCGTCTTGATACAACCGTGACACCCTTACCTACTTCGCCGGCGGCTGTATTCGATCTACTAAAGCCCGTTGCGTTTTATATGACGATGCATGTATCGCTTCAAGGGACTCTGCACTAAGAGTGGTCCGAAATGGGCTTACCCGACCATCAGAGCAATTCAGATCGGCTCAAAAAATGACTGATTGGAACCCAGATGATGACTTCATGGAAGATGGCTTCGGTCAGGATTTCGACAGCCAGGTAAAATCAGGCAGCAGCGACTGTAAGCGTTGCTGCCTGATGACCAATTCAACGAACCCACTTAGTCGACATAACTATATGGCGTCTAAGGCGTCAAACAGCTTGAGAGTACCGGCCATGCCCGCACCGCTGGCACGAATACTCAAGTCGTAACGCATACCCGATTGCCCGGTCAATGAAAAGGTACGTCGCGTAAAATCTTCCCTGGGATAAAACCCGACCAGCTCGCCATCAACGGTGACCTCACATCCTGGCAAGGCAGGATCAGAGCTCGTGTTGAGTGTCACTGGCTCTGGGAAAGCAATCGCCCGTTCATGACCGATTTTCAGATGAACCAGTATAGGATCGCCCCGAAAAGGAATATCGCGGATCGGTGCACCTTCAGGCACCAGTACAAAATCATCCAGGTCCTGCTGCGCGCTGGCAGTGGCAATAAATGCTAACAAAGCGAACAAGTAAAGCAGACGGATCATCGTAGCTCTCCAGCAACCAGTGTCGAACCCAGGATGGGCCGATTTTGGAGAACATTAGCAAAAAATCAGTGGGCGGTCTTTTTCGACAGACTGACGATTTGACTCTACCACCCTCGCGCAAGCTATCCCCGCCCGTAGCTTAACTACGCCACACGCACCCCGATCAGGCTCTCCAGCTCATCAACAAGCTCAAGCCTGTGCGTAGCACAAGCGCTCTGCTCAATCACGGAGGCAAGTTGGTGAGCCAGTCGAGCCGATTCACCAATACTCGAAAGATCAACACCTCGAGCATGGGATTCGACAAGGAATTTCGCCCCACTCGTCCGGCGCGTGATGGCTTCTTGTAACAGCACCTCTCCTCCGGGCTGTCGCACAAGCTCGTCCGGGTCAGCACCAGATTGAGGCAGCTGTACAACAGAGATTTTCTGGTGCTGCTTCATGATTTGGTGAGCTAACACGACAGTACGAATAGTACTACCCTGCCCTGCTGAATCAGCATCAAAACACAACACCAGCTCGTTTGATCGCTTAAAGGCTGCCATCAGATGATCAAGCGTCATCGCGGCACCCAGCGGAGCCATAACCTGCTCGAATCCTGCCTGATGCAAGCCAATCACATCCAGGTAGCCTTCAACAATCAATAACGATGTTGAACGCTGAACGGAAATCTTGTCCAGTCCATACAGTGTGCTGCCCTTTTGAAATAACGTCGACGTGGGCGAATTCACATACTTTGGAGTCCCCCCAATGATATCGCGCCCTCCAAAACCGACGGTGCAATTCATGGAATCTCTGATCGGGAACATCAACCGATTTCGAAATCGCGGGTAATAGCTGCGATTGGTTCGCCGCACAACAACTCCTGCTCGCCACAAATCCCTTTCACGACGCCCAAAGGTATCAATGAGCTCCAGCGCATCAGGATCTGCAGATGCATACCCGATACCAAAGAGCTTGGCACTCTCAAGACTCAGACCTCGTGAAGCCAGATACCGGTGGGCCTCAGAGC
>JAUMHO010007666.1:0-12714 GCA_032360965.1 Ulva armoricana | reverse complement strand
ACAAAAAAGTAGTATTATCTTAGAATAACAACAGATTTACGATCTGTTGGGGGGATCACAACCCTTGGCTGCTCTCACGTCAAACTGACGAGCTAGAATTGATGATTAACCACAGTATCGATAGCATATATCACCTGATGGTGTTTTTTAACGAGGGCGACACTACACAGGATAAAAATATGTTATTTTCAAACCCAGATTTTGATTTAGTATTGTTCATTACACCGACAGAGAACCCTATTGAAGAAGCACAAAAAGTGCTACACCGTCGATTTCCTAACATCACAGAAAAAGAATTTGATGAAAGTAGTATCGCATCAATGCTTGGGGTTGATGGATTCATGGACTTGCGCCCTTATTCTAATGAAAGCCTGCCGATAGTGAAGAAAAACATTCAAAATTTGAAAGGCAATAAACTGCACCCTCTTGCTCAATCGGCATTTAATCACTTTGCTTTTGTTACTAGTATTATGGATTGTTTTATAAAGGCTTGTGATGGACTTAAAACTATACCGTGTTTTTCAAAACACAAAGCAAGGCACAAGCGGGCGAGGGCCCATTCTTTTTGGCGATTGGCATGCACATCGGCCATGCGTTCACGGGCGACTTGATGCCACTGATCGCGGGCCGTCACGGGAGCATTCTCCCAAGTCAGTGTGACCAGATCACTCAATGGAGTTCTCCTTCAGATATACTCGCGCCCTTCGCCTTGCGGATGACTTTAAGCACACGACCATTTTCTAGGACAACGACATTGGTGGCCAGTCGTAAGGTTTCGAGTCGGTGGGCGATAAACAATGTCGTACGACCACTAAACAGCTCATTCACATGCAACAGCCATTGCTCTTCGCTCAGTTGATCCAAATTGGCAGTCGCCTCATCGAACACCAGCAAGCGCGGGTCTTGCAAAAGCGTGCGACACAAAAGCATCAACTGCTTTTCGCCCTGAGAGAGAGGGAGCGTCTCGGCTTTCACCAGCATTTCCAGTCCACCGGGGAGTTGCTTAATCTTTTCATCCAGGCCTACACGCTTGAGTCGTTCAAAGATTTGCTCGTCACTGATGTCATCGCGCCAGAGGCGCAAGTTTTCCCGCAGGGTATCCGTGAACAAGAATAGATCCTGTGACACATGGCCAACCCAGCGTGAACGTCGCTCTGGAGAGAGTGTGAGCAGATCTTCATCGCCCCAAAGAATTTTTCCTGCTTGGAGCGGGTAAAGCCCGAGCATCAAGTGGGCGAGAGTGGTTTTGCCTGAGCCGGTGCGACCCACCAGTGCCGTCACTTCGCCTTCGGGTAATTCAAGATTCAAGTCTTCGTAGATCACGCGGTCCGAGCGATAGCCGAAGCGAATGTGCTCAAAGCGAATCGATCCGTAAGGAGCAGCGCCGGCTTCCTCATTCATGCGTGATTGATCACGGATAGGCGCTGGAAGAAAGGCCCGTAATCTTTTCGCTGAACCGAGAGCGGTGACGAGTGTATTCAATTTTTCAGAGATATCAAAGAACGGACCAAAAATCAGACCCACGTAGGTGCAGCTGGCGATGAACTCACCGATGGTCATGGTTTGTGCGCGCAACTGGTGTACGCCCATGATGATCACGCAGGTGTAGGTGATGCCCATGACGAGAACGTGAGTCGAAGAAAAACTACCCCAAGTGATGATGGAACGCGTGTTGATGGCAGCGAACACGTTTTGCAAGCGACCATGGCGACGGGCCCATTTAAACGCAAACGGCTGAGAGTGCAGGACGCCCAGATTATTCATGGTATCGGCAGCATGCGATGAGAGACGGGAAAGCACGTTACGTTGTTCGCGGCCCCAGCGCATCTGCGCTTGAGATACATTCATCATAAAGATGCCCATCGGGATGAGGGCGGCAAAAATAATCAAAGCCGAGGGCACAGAGAGAGTGAGCATGACAATCGCACATCCGATGATGAGAGCAATGTCACTGCCGACGGTGAAAAAACTCGCAGTGAAAAATGAAGAGAGATTCGAAACATCATTCACGCAACGGCTGATGAGGCGACCCGAGGAGTTCTTATCAAAGAATGACAGAGGGAAGGACCCGAGTTGGTAAAAGACATCGTTGCGCAATTGTTTGGTCATGCGCTGACCTGCGCGCGTCACCATCCATTTGTATGTTAGGTCTGCCACGATTTTGAGCAGCATGAGTCCACCAAGCAGACCTGCCCAGGGAAGAAATGACGCCGTTTTATGCAGCAGAACATCGTCGACGATTTTAGCGACGAGGCGTGGCACGGCGATGGCCGTCAGGGTCGCGAACAGGAAAAGGAAGAATGAAAGGATCAACCGAATACGATAGGGCTTGATCCATGGCCAAACCCAAACGGCATCGGCGACGGCTCCGTCCCATTCACTGGCACGTGTGAATTGTAAGCTGAAAGGGTGAAAGTAGTAGCGACGTTCTTCTTCGTCTTGCAGGATTAAGGGGTCCACGACTTCTCCTTCTCTGCCTTGAGAACATCTTCCTCATTCTTTAAGAGCGAGGCGAAGAGCACGTGATCGCGTTTGATCTCATCATAACTTCCCGAGCGCACCACGCGACCTTCTTCCAGCACCAAGATTCTGTCGAAGTCTTTAAGTGAACTCAAGCGGTGAGTGGCCAGCACAAGAATCGCGCTTGGGTCGAGACGTCGCAGGGCCGCGATGACATTTCGTTCCGTCGCAGGATCAAGGGCACTGATGGCGTCATCCCAAAGATAGAGGCGTGCACCCGAATGAAATGAACGCGCGATCAGGGTGCGTTGCTTTTGTCCGCCAGAAAGATTGAGACCTTTTTCGCCGACCATGGTGGAGAGCCCTTCGGGGAAAAGCGCAATGTCGCTGGCGAGATCCGCTTTCTCCAGTGCCGCCCACAGGCGCCCAGGTTCGAGCGGGTGGTGTGGGGAAATATTCATCGCCAGGGATTTACTAAAAATCTGTGGCGTCTGCGGGATGTAGGAGAGCTGATGCCACAGCGTGCGACGGTTCAACTCATGATACGAGATATCGTCGAACGTGAAGCGCGCGAAGCTCAGTGCGTTGGGTTCCCACAGTCCGGCCAAACACTGCAGCAGCACCGTCTTACCACTGCCCACACCACCGACAAGGGCAATGTGTTCACCATTTGTGAGTGCGAGATCAACTTCGTGAATGAGGGTTTTTTGATCCGGCGTGCGCGCTGATAAACGTTCGAGACGAATTTCACGCAAAGGCGACTCGAGTTCCCGAGGTCCTTGCGTTTTAGGTGGGAGAGAATCGAGCGTGTGAAAACGTTTCGCTCCGGCGTGGGCCTGTTGATAAAGGTTCATCAAGTGGCTCACGGCCATGAGAGGCCAGAGTAGTTTATCCAGCAACTGCAGAGAAACTGTCAGTGTGCCGAGTCCTTGCGCCATCGGCCCATGGCCTTGCCAAGCGAGCACCAGCACCGTGAGGTAACTGGACTGGATCACCGTTTGCAAAGTGCCATCGAGACCGAGTTCCCACTTGGCTATGCCTAGTTGCTTCTTGAGCAGCCCACCGAGGAGCAAATCGTACTTTTGGCGACGCAGCTCAATGAGACCTTCGGTGCGAAAGAATCGTGCGCCTTGAGATTCTTCATAAACATACTGAGAAAGATTTCCCAGCGTGTCTGACACAGATGAGTAACCCTGCTCGAGAGGTTTGTGTACGACCAGCACGGCGATGGTGAGTCCGATGAAAGGAATCAAAACCCATAGGGCGCCCCAGCCTAAAATATAAAAAAGTGTGGCGGGAATAAACACTAAGTAGGCGATGGAATCAAAGAGCACGAGAATTCCCGGGCCCATGAACATGCGAATGTTGCTGATGTCCTGGGACAACGTACTAACCACGTCGCCTATTTTGAGGCGCGAGGCGCGGGCAAAGTCGCCTTGCAGAAGTTTTTCGTAGGCCTCTTGTCTAATTTCGCGCTCCAGTGTGCGCGACGGCATCATGAGCAGGAAGCGCCACGCCAGTCGAAGAAGGGAAATGGACAGGTAACACCCAACCAAAGCAAGAGCATAAGGCAGAATGTCTAACTCTTGAGGCGCACGTTGCACCTCATCAGTCACACTTTTCACTATGAGAGCGGGGAGCATGTCGATCCCGTCGAGCAACACGACGGCAAAAATCCCGCCGGCATAGTGCCACGGGCGGCGACGGACCAGTCGTCCGACGAATGTTAAAAAAGAAGGTGCTTGTGCCACGGGGCTTCCTGAGACGTTTGGTCGAGAATGAGGCGAGAAAATATTTTTGCCGCCTACTGCGCATCTTGCACGCTTTAACCTTAAAATAGGTAGCATCAAGAAGTCTATCACCCCTTAAGGAGAAAGCTTATATATGGCCACGTCACTTCGAAACGAAGCGAAACTGAAAGCATACGGTCGTCAACCACGCAAGTGTGAAGTGCCTGTGAATGAACAGGGTCGCTACTTGAAAGTCAGTCAGTACTACGGCGAAAACGTTTACAACTTTCACCTCTCTAAAAATCTTTCTCAAGAAGACAAAGAGAGCTTGAACCAAGTTCTTAACGGCAAACGCAACATCGATAAGCCGCTTGCAACGAAGGTTGCCAACTCTGTTATGGATTGGGCGATCTCGAAAGGTGCAACACACTTCTGTCACTGGTTCCAACCTTTGACGGGTGCGACAGCCGAGAAGCACGATGCCTTCTTGAGCTTTGATAATGATCGCCCGCTGGAAGTTCTCTCAGCATCTCAGTTGATGCAAGGTGAGCCAGACGCTTCATCATTCCCGAACGGCGGATCTCGTGCAACGTTCGAAGCCCGCGGTTACACCACTTGGGATTTAACGTCTCCGATCTTCATCCGTGAATCTGTGAACGGTAAGACGCTTGTGATTCCTACCGCGTTCGTAAGTTACCACGGTGATGCACTCGATACGAAGACTCCGCTCTTGCGCTCTGACTTGAAAGTCGCAGAAGAAGTGCAGAAGTTCTGTCACCTCGCGGGTGATAAAACGATCCAACGTGTGTTCACGACTTGTGGTGCTGAACAAGAATACTTCCTCATCGATAAAGCGTTCTTCTTCTCTCGCCAAGACTTGGTGATGACCGGTCGTGCGTTGATGGGCTCACTCTCATCTCGAAACCAACAGTTGGAAGATCACTACTTCGGTATGATCGAAGACCGCGTTCTTGCGTACATGCAAGAAGTGGAAATCGAACTCTACAAAATGGGTATCCCAGCGAAGACCCGCCACAACGAAGTGGCCCCAGGGCAATTCGAATTGGCGCCGATCTTCAAAGACGCCAACACGGCAGCAGACAGTAACCAGATGGTGATGACTGTTCTTCGTACGGTTGCTTTGAAGCATGACTTTGTTTGCTTGTTGCATGAGAAGCCATTCGCAGGCGTCAACGGTTCAGGTAAGCACTTGAACTGGTCGATGGCGACTGACACGGGCCTGAACCTTCTCGAGCCGACTCATAACCCACACGAAAACTACCGCTTCCTTGCGGTTGTTGCGACAGTGGTCGAAGCCTTCTTCCGTCACGCTGATGTGATCCGCATGGGTATCGCAAGCCATGGTAACGATCACCGCTTGGGTGCCAACGAAGCACCTCCGTCGATCATGTCTGTCTTCTTGGGTGAAACCCTCACGAAGATCTTGGACTCGATGGTGAGCGGCGGTAAGTACACTCCGGACATGAAAAAAGCCATGGACCTCGGTGCTCGTCAGCTTGCTGATTTGTTCAAAGACAACACCGACCGTAACCGGACTTCTTCATTCGCGTTCACTGGTAACAAGTTCGAGTTCCGCGCTTGCGGTTCTTCGGCTTCAATCGCTTACCCGCTTTCAATCTTGAACGCTGCGGTAGCCGACGTGTTTGCTGAAACGAACGCACTTATCGAGAAAGACCTCGCTGCCGGCAAGAGCATCGACGAAGCTTTGATCGCTGTGACGATGAAGTGGTATAGCAATGCTAAAGCAGTCGTGTTCAACGGCGACGGCTACTCGGAAGAATGGGTCCACGAAGCAGCTCGCCGCGGTTTGAGCAATAACCGCACGACGCCAGAAGCGATCAGCGTGTTCAAAGACGCGAAGAAGATCAACTTCTTGACGAAGACGGGCGTGTTCCGCGAAGGCGAAATCAAGACTCGCGCGAACGTCATGCTCGAGCGCTACATCAAGTGCCGCGAAATCGAATTCCGCACTCAAGCGGCCATGGTTCAGAAGCAAGTGATGCCTTGTGCGATCGCTTACAAAGCTGAGCTTTCGGAAGGTATCCGTAAAGTGAAAGACGCCGGCGGTGACGTGAGCGTTGAGACAGATCTTCTGAAGAAGCTGGGCGATGTGACGAAGCATTTGGCCGGCAAGATTGAGACTCTCATGAGTTCTTACGAGAAGTATCACCACTCCCTGAACGAAGAGGGTGTGGCCGATAAAGTCGCCAAAGAGCTCATGCCGTTGTCAGTCGAGATCGCCAATCTATGTAACCAAGTTGAAGAGATCGTGCCTGAGGATAACTGGCCTCTGCCGAAGTACTACGACATGTTGTTTATCCGCTAATCCGAAGGGCCCTTCGGGGCCCTTTTTTTAGGCTCACCTTACTGGTCATGAGATTGAGTGCGGCAAGGAACTTTGCATATGAAAATCGCGCAACCTACTCCCAATGAACAAGAGAGATTGCAAGCGCTCTTAGATTACAAAGTGCTGGATACCGCACCGGAACTCGCCTACGACGACCTCACGCAGCTCGCCTCCTCAATTTGTAATACTCCCATTGCTCTCGTTAGCCTCGTAGACACAAATCGTCAGTGGTTTAAATCGAAGCATGGCCTAGACGCTCCAGAAACACCCCGTGATGTTTCGTTTTGTGGACACGCAATTCATGGCAACGAAGTCTTCGAGATCAGAGATGCGCATCTGGACGAACGATTTGCCGATAACCCACTCGTGACTGGCGGTCCGTTAGTTCGATTCTACGCCGGCATGCCTCTCCTCAACCCCATGGGGTTGGCGCTCGGAACTCTCTGCGTGATAGATCACCAACCACGCGAGCTGAATGCCGATCAACGAAAAGCGCTTGGGTCCTTGGCCCGACAAGTCGTGAGTCAACTGGAGCTTCGGAAATCTCTTGATCTGGCCAAGAGTCAATTTGAGAATCTGCAGCAGTTAACGAGCAAATTCAGAGACCAGCAGGCCCAACTCATTCACGCCTCCAGGTTGGCATCGCTCGGAGAAATGTCGGCAGGTATCTCTCACGAGATCAATAACCCCCTGGCGATAATCTCGGGCGGCATCTCAATGCTAGAGAGTGTGCGCCTCGATGAAGACAAGTTTAAAGCGCGGTCCACGTCAATGCTGAATGCAGTCACAAGGATCTCGAAAATTATTTCAGCTCTTCGGAAATTCTCACGAAGCGATTCGTCGTGCGATGGGACCACCTGGGTTGAGCTCAGTTCGATCCTGGCAGACACACTCGAAATGACGGAAACGATCAATAGCAAGGTCGGCGCCACCGTGCTTTCGCCTAAGGATTTGACGATTGAAATTCAGTGTAACCCCGTTGCACTTACTCAAGTGCTGGTCAACTTAGTGAGCAATGCCCTGCTTGCCACTGAATCACTGGCGCAAAAGTGGATCGAAATCAGACTGGACGTTACGGAAACCGGAGCCTTCATTCGAGTACTCGATTCGGGACCTGGGATTGAGAAAAGCATCCAAGAAAAGTTGTTTCAACCATTCTTCACAACGAAGCCAGTGGGAGCGGGGACTGGGTTAGGTTTATCCATCTCTAAGGGAATTGCGGAAACCCATGGCGGCTCGTTGCGATACGTGGCAACTGAAGCGAATACATGTTTTGAGTTGTTTCTGCCACGAGAAAGGGTGCGAACTCCCTAAGGGTCCATTAGGACTTTTTCTATGTCTTTGTTTTGAATTTCTTCAAGAGCAGGATGAACCGTCGAAAGACGTTCTGCTCGAAGCGTGCCTCGGCCCGTAAAAAATACATTTCTAAAGATGGGTCTTGCTCGTTCATCAAGATTTTAACTATTTGGTCCATGCTTTTTCAAATCACAGTCATCTGCATTTACACCCCTCTATTTGATTCGTAGAAATCAATGCGATTGGAAAATTCGTCGCTGGAAATTCGTGACAGGCCTGTCTTTTTAGCAACTGTGATCTCGAGATCGATCCTTTTTTTTTTGGATCAATAAGTTAATTACATGTGCTGTAAAATTTTCAATCAAGACTCTGTGTACCTTGGTTTCAACATATAATTTGAAGGTGATAAATATTAACCCTGTAGGTAGGGGCGTAAAGTGCACCACTTTGGGACAATATCTGGGCTAATCATTTTTCTCTTATTTTACATAAATCTATCCATGGCTTCGGACCCCATATGTCAGATTGGGGTTGAGCTAGACAATATTCAGACTCTAGCTAGTGAGTGCCATGCAAGGATGTGTCGGGACGAGATCGAGGTTCCACAAACACGTGAGGACCTGGCGCAGCTACGGCAGAGATACGGTATGGGTCAGTTTAAGCCCCAGAACCATTCAGGAATCAAGCGTGGAAGGGAGCTTCACCAACGCCTTCGTGCTCTCGGAGCACAGCAGTTGATCGACGAAGCCATGGTGGGATCGGTGCCCAAGCTGATCGAGTTCTTCGATTTGATCTCCATGGTTGCGCAGGTGACTCCTGAAGGCGCAGTCTTCAATTCATCAGTGAACATCGGCCCGGAGGCGAGGACCGCTCTCGGCCCTTTGATCAAGCGCCTTGGCTCCGATACGAGCACAGGTAGCTTATTACTGAGTTTTCTCCAATATGAGTCCTTCGACGGCGGAGATCAGATCTTTTTTCCGCAAGTCTCGGGCGAAGTTGAGAAATTCTTCACAGTCGAGTTGCCAAGTAACGCAACTAATCCCTCGCCCCAGGAGTTGGCGATGGTTCGTTCAGCTTACAAGATTGGCTGGAGCAGCATGACGAATTCACGTCGCCGCGAAATTCAACGGATCGTTAGGGACGTCATCGTGCTACCTCTTCGTCGGGAACGTCTGAATTTGACTGCTCTTATGCAAGAGTGGCTGCGCATCGGCAGAGAGAGTTTAGAGAGTGATTTGCGGGAGGCCGAACTAACGTGCAATCTTAGCGACTTCTACCGTCGTCGTGCGGAGAAGATGCAGTCATCGGGGGGGGTGAGTGAGTGGGAAATGCAAGCACGTAAGGGTCTCCGCTCGCAGGTGATTAACATATTCTCTGGGAGTGAGCGAGCAGCCGTGGAATCTGTGCTTGATCAATGTAAAGTAAAGGTCTACTACCCCGAAGCTATGCAGCGGGTAGATAGAACGGGTCTGATCAAAGAGTTAGATGAGGTGCGAGCAGCGCTTGGGTCCTGCGGGCTTCAAGGGCAATTATACGACCATGTCGCGCTTGCGTATGGTGGAGAGCTGCGCTTGAACCTATCTGCAAGTACCCTAGCCTACGGAGGCGACAATGTATTTTTCCATGAGATGGGCCACTGTTTCTCACAGGCTCTCACACGCGCGGGTCTCTCGGAAAGTTCAACACGCCTTAAAGGACTTTTTAGTTGCTTGCGATCGATGCATGGAGGAACGGACAGATACCTTGAAGAGGACTTCGCCGATTGGATTAGCGCACGGATCGCCCCTGATTCGATGAATGTAGGCTGCTACCTATCTGACGTTATTCAGCTATCAACGGTGAACTATGAGCCGCACCCTCAAGATAATCATTCGAGCCCTCTCTTTCGTGCTCTTCACGGATCAGTGCTGCGCGGAGAAGCGCTACCACCATCGTGTTCTTCACTTATTTCTCAGAGTGAGAGAAGGCCTATCGCATGTGGGTTATAATGTTCTTTCTTTTTATTTCTGGTGCCGAGGCTAATACCTATCGAGTGAGTGAGGGGGCCTACCGTTTCCATCTCGAGATCAAGCGCGAGAGTCTTAAGTACACCTCCAAACGCAGAGAGCATGTCATCAAATTAAACCGCTGTACCGCTCAGATGGCGCAAGCGCTCAATTCCTACTTCTTCACTAGTTTGGTAGACAAGGCCGATCAGACTGCGCAGGTCGTCTTCATCGATGGCGTCGAAAAATACCTGGAAAAAAAATTTGATCCCGTGATTTTTTTTACTCAAGTCGACTATCGTGTTATGGCAATAAATATCCGCTCTCGAGAAGCCTGTCACTAAGTCTTTGTTTTGAATTTCTTTAAAAGCAAGATGAACCGTCGAAAGACGTTCTGCTCGAAGCGGGCTTCCGCTCGCAAAAAATACATGTCTAAAGAAGGGTCTTGCTCGTTCATCACGTAACGAACGAAGTCCTGAGTAACAATAAAGAGCTGCGTGAGCGGCGAGAGCTTGTCGGCCGAGACTTTAGTCGGGAAACCTCGAGCTTCCGGAAGTTCATGATGCTGCAGTACGAGGACATCGGTTTCAGAAGGAGCAAAGCGGAATTGCGTCTTGGCGATCTGGGCTGCATCGCGGGGATGCGAGAGATAGATCTTCTGATCCTCCTCGCTGAGCTCCGCTTTGACTTCTTCAAACTCGCGCAATCCGCTGATGCGCTGGAGGTGCGGCTTAGTCGCAAGCGTGATGTCATGAAGCACAGATGCGTAGACAAGCTTGTCCAGCGTCGTCTTCGAATGCCACTCCATCGCTTTGGCGAGGAAGCAGCTGATGATACTCGTGAGTTGCAGGTTCTTCGCGAAGTAGCTGACTTGCGGATTGTGCTCATGGATCATTCGCACGATATTGCCTAAGCGGACATCTTTTTGAACTGTATCCATGACTTTTTCCATCACCAACTCGATCTCACGTTTGAAATCGGGATCAAGGTGAAGTTCATCACACACGCGGATGATCTTTTGGTCGAAGGATTCTTCCGCGCTGGCTTCTGGGCCTCGCATGATGAACTGGAAGTGTTTGTTCGCGAGGAAGATATGAAACTGGGTCTGAATCTGCTGCACCATCCAGTCACAGGTGGGGCGCTCTAACCATAAAAACGTTACGCCCTTGTCGCGATATTTCTGGCGGTCGGCGGCGTTGGAGCTGCCACTGGCGAAGAGGCGCACCATCTTCCCCGATGGAAGCTTGAGGAATAGGTCTTTATCGACGCCAGTGATGGCATCGAGCCCTTCCATGTGCAACCGGCACATCGGTTCTGTGTTGTTTTCTACGATGCCACGGAAAGATTCCCGCGTGAGACCGAAGATCTTAACCCACATCAACTCTTTTTTTACGATATGGAACGTGGGGTAGCTCTCGAAATACGCTCCGGTCGGGCCATGGATCTTCTCAGCCAGCACGAGAAAGTGCACCGGCTTACGGCTCTCTTTGATGTAGGCGATGAAGTCTTCCACCAGGAAGGCATCCGGCACGTATTCGTAGACGATCATGTGCGGAAATATATCAATCTGACCTAGGTACTCGAGCGCTGCACTTTCTGAATCGCTCGTGGTCACGACGCAGTCATACTGCCATTCGAGAATGAAGCGCGCGAGTTCACGAAAGCCCGGGCTTTTGGAGACGATGAAATAGTGGACTTTTTCTTTCATGGGAACTGGCCTGGATAGTCCCTTAGAACGTACCAAGCGGGACGGGGTTCACCAAAGGCCGTGTAGGAGTGACGAGCTTCTTTGTTGTGACCAGGGCGAAGATCTTCGAGGCGCCAAGCGAGCGCACTCTCGAAACCACACTCGGCAGCGCTGTTGAGAAAATTGGCGGTGAGTTTTTTCTGAGCTTCATCATCGAACCTTCCGCTTTTCTGCCCAAACTCACCAAGCTGGAAACGACGGCCTTCGGCAGCTTTCTTTTGAAACCAACGACACATGGGAATCGATCCATGATCATTGTAGACGTGGAGGTCGAGGTAATCAGTGCATTGTGAGGGGATGTTGCCGTCGACGATGTGGCTGACGGAACCTTGGTGTCCGACGGAAACACCATAGGAGATTCCCGCAGGTTTCAGTCTTTTTTGCCAAGTGCATACGAATGAACGAACCGTCGCCCAATCGCGGGCAAAGATGCCACTTTTGACGGCGCCATCGATTTCATTCATCAATTCGACTTGTGCCACCGTACTCGTGAGGTCCTCATCTGCGATGGCGTCGAACAACGGAGTGATGATTTCTTTGTGAAACCAATCACCATGCTGATGCTCATCGTTCAGTACGTTCCACCACCAGGCACGCTTTTCACCGGATGGAAGTCGTTCAATAGGGAATGCATTGCCATCAAAAAGTGTGAGGTTCGCCTTGAGTCCGCGCTTTTCACATTCTTTTAAAAAGTACAAAACGTTGGGAATAAATTCTTTGCGCAGACGGATAGGTGTGCCTTCTTCATCTAACTCGAACTGCCACTGATTGCTGTCTTCGAACAACCAGATGCGCACAATCTTCGCTTGGCCCTGGGAGGCCAGATCAAGAATCGCGCGAACTTTTTTTTCAGAAAAACTTCCGTCATTCCAGTGATGACCGTAGTTCACGTCCCACCACGCAATGTTGTAACCCTTGATGAGGGGAGTTGATGCGGGAGCACGTGTAGACAGAGGTGGGCGAGTCGCCGACCAAATGTAGAGCATGAATGCGAACCATAATCCCAGCAAACGCATGAAAACTTATCGGTATTCGCGGGCGCACGTTGAGCTGTGAGTGAAATACTCAGGTAGTGTTGCGTCTAAACGAATAGTGTCGGAAGATTTTTATTGCTTGACGTAAATCCCG
>JAUMHO010007655.1:0-12715 GCA_032360965.1 Ulva armoricana | reverse complement strand
CGCATCGCCGTCAAGATGGGCTGGGATGAGGTCTGCAAACGCGACATCCTGCCGGTGTTCGAGCGCATCACGGTGCACTGACGCTCGCGCCCCCGCGCCCCCGCGCCCCCGCCTTCTCGCCTTCTCGCCTTCACTCATCAACTCGTCAACCCGTCAACTCATCAACTTCCCTTCGCGAGATTCGCCGCCGTAAAAGTCTTCTCCGTTTTCTCCGGGTCCCACGTGTGGGCAGGCCCGGCCTTGCGCTGGTAGTGCTCGCGCAGCTCAAACCAATACGCCCTGAAGCGGTGCTCGCCGAAGGGCGCAAAGTGCCGCCCGACCTGCTTCATCACCCGCGCCGCCGAGCCCTTGAACCCCAGCACCATCCGCCCGTGGCGGACGCTCTCAGAGTCCAGCGGCAGCCGCGCGTAGCGGCCCAGCAGTTGCATGATGTTCGCCGCGGCGTACGGGCCGATGCCCGGCAACTCCAGCAGCCGCTCGTGCACCGTCTCATCGCTCAGCGCGGCATCGTCCAGCGTGTGCTCGCCCACGTTCCCCTTCGCAAACAGCCGCGCGATCTCCACGATGCGCGCATCGCGGTAGCCCACCCCGCACCGTCCGCGCAAGAATGCCGGCCGCACCGCCGCGAGCGCGGCGGGCGTGGGGAAGCAGTACGTCCCCGAGGGTGTGCGTGCCCCGAGGGTTTCGCAGAGGCGGCGGTTCATGCGCACCGTGCCCGTCCAGGTCACGTTGCAGCTCGTCACGGTCTTGATGATGTCCTCGAACAGCGTGCCCGAGCGGCACAGCCGGCACTGGCCCTCGCGCTTCCAGCGCGGGTCCGCCGCGTGAAACGCGCGGGCCACACGCGAGCCCTCATCCAGCCGCAGCATCCGGGCAATGCGGCCCGTGGCCGCCGCGCGATGCGCGGCAGTCAGCGCACGGTCGTACTCCACCCGCAAGGGTCTGCCCCGCAGCCGACGCTGCGCCCGCGTGTCTTCTGAGCCGCGCGGCCCCGGCTGGCTGATGCGCACCCGTACCGCCAGACCGCTCATGCTTCGAACACGCCCGGCGCTTCTCCCTCCGCCCTTGCCCGCGTCGCTCAGGTCCAGCGCGTGCCCCAGCGTCCACGAAGCCGGCTCCCAGCGGTTGGGCGCGAGCAGAAAATAGCCGTAGCTGCACGCATCGCGCGCCAGCACGAAGTCTGCGGGAACCTGAATCTCAAATGTTCTGTACGCCATCTCTACGCTCGCCGCGACCGCCCGGCGGCCCCCCGTGCCCGATGCCCAGTGCCCAGTGCCTTCCTTTTTACGCCCTCGCCTTTTTCATCATCGGAAACATGCACGCCGCGAAGTTGCCCAAGAGCCGGTCGCTCACGCGCTCGAACACGTCGTAGTGCTCGCTCGCCTGGCGGGCAAAGTCCTGTGCGCTCAGCCCCGCGCGCTGCATCTCGGCCACCACCTCGCCGTCGCGTGTCAGACGGTCCACCTGGTCGCGGGTGGTCTCCGGGTGGTACTGAAAGCCGTAGCTCCGCAGGCCCACCCTGAAGGCCTGCACCTTGCACGCGCTGCTCGTCTGCAAGAGCGTGGCCCCCTCGGGCAGTTTGCTCACCTCCTGCCAGTGCATCTGCAACTGATACGTGCCCCAGGGGATGCCCGCCAGCATCGTGTCGGTGTTGCCCTGCACGGTCTGCTGCACGCGGCAGAAACCCCACTCGGCCTTGCCCCCGGCCCCCCCGCCCATCGGGCCCACCTCGCCGCCCAGCGCTTTGGCAAGCAACTGATGGCCCAGGCACAGGCCCAGCACGGGCAGCCCGCGTTCGTGCGCCCCTCTCAAATAGTCCATCTCGGCGCGCAGCCACGGCAGTTTGTCCGCATCCTGCACGTCCATCTTGCCGCCCAGGCACACCACGCCGCGCACGTGGTCGTAGTCGGTCGGAATGGCGTTCGCCCCGCGCGGCCCGGGCAGATCGGGGCGGCGGATGTCGAGCGTGTGGGCCTGCGAGCGGAGGATGGGCCCGAGGCGGCCGGGGCCGTCGCCATCGCCGTGCTGAAAGATGATGATGGGCATGGGGGCGATGATACGCGCGGCGGCCACGCGCACCTTCGCGAAGCCGGCGCGCCGGATGTCAGGCGCGGTACGTGTCGAGGATGGCCGGCAGATCTTCGATAGGGATGGCGTAGCTCTTTGGTGCGGAGGTGCGAAGGTGGTCGCGCAGGGCCTGAATGCGTGCGCCGGCCCAGTACGGGCCATCCACGACCACGAAGAGGGCGCACGTTCTCACGTTGCAGCTCTGAAAGTTGCGCAGGATCGTCGTCATCTCGATGTTCGCCTGATCCTGAGTGCCTCCCTCCTGCTTGGTGTATTTATGCATGGCGTAGCAGGTCGTAGCGCCGGTGGTCCACGTGAAATCAAGCGACTTGCCGGGGCGGTTGGCGAGGTCCCCGTGGTGGATATTCCCGTCGCCGGTGACATAGATCGCGCCGGCGCCATCCTTCGGCAGAACGCGAAATCCGTGTACGAGTGGGAGCGCACGTATCCACTGCGCCGCGACCCTTTCGTGCAGGCCGGTTCGCCGCGGTTCTTTGGCGAAGTGCGCGGCGAACATTGGGTCGGTGCGGACCTTCTCCTTCACCTCGCTTTCCAGGAACCCGAAGCGTGCCATAAACAACCGAATCCGCGTCAGGAGGCGCGGGCTGCCCGTACGCAGTTCTTCAGGAATCGCCCGGGCGTTGTGCCGCCACTCCGCGGTCTCCAGCGCGGCATAGTCGGGCGGTTCAGGCATGGCACAGCACATCCCTGGCCAGGCTCCAATCGAGCCTGCGGCGATACATGCCGTCCTTGCGAATGCCGCGGTAGCACGTCATCAAGACATCCGCCGTCTTGGCGCGGAAGGTGCTCAAAGCCGCGTTGCACTTGTCCAGATTCACCTTCCACGGCACGTGCATCTTGGTGATGTGCCGCCCGGATTCCACCACGCGGTAGTCGCGAAGCTCGCGCACATCGCAGAAGCGGATGCTGGCCTCCCTGGTGTTGTCCAGGGCGATCAGCCCGAGGTTGCCCCGCGGCTCATTGAACAGAATGCCGGGCTCGTGCGCGGCGGGCGGTCGGTGCCTCCGTATTTCTGCCAGCGTGCCGACGCGCCTGCTTCCAGAGTAAACGATCACATCTTCAACGGGGTCCGCGTCAAAGAGCGCGAGGCCGACGGGGTGCTTGGTATCCCCGAACATGGCCCCCGTCAGGCTGACGAAGGTGTGGAGTCGTGCCTGGTGCAGGTCCGCACGGATGAACGATTCGGGGATCAGAGCCGCGACGTATTGGCAGTGTTCGAGGCATTTGGTCAGCGCCAACTTGTACAGATCGTCGTGCTCAGTGTCGGGGAACGGGAGGCCACGAAAGGTGGCGCTGTTCTTGGCCAGCCACGGCGGATTCGTGGCACATACGCGGAAGCCGGTCGGAAAGTCCGCAATCGTGTCGCGCTCGACGACGCCGCGTGCCTGCGGATGGATGTCGAACGAACTCCAGCGGCGGGCCTGCCCAAGACTCTTGAGGTGTTCAATGATCGCATTCGCGCCGGCGAACGGCTCCAGGATCGGCTCCTTCGGCAACCCGGCCCGCTTCGCCCACGCCACAAACGCGCGGCAGTCAAACGGATTTCCCTTCGTGAAGAACTGACCGTACACGCGCTTTCGGTCCTGTGGCTCAGGACCAAACAGCGTCATGGTGGCCCCTCTTTGGCTCATACGGCGGATGTTAGTCTTTTTGACGAAGGTGCGTCAAGTCGCGCAGTTCGACCGACCGTCTCGCGGCGATCCCTGGGTACGCCTCCCCTTCGGTGGGCCGCGTGGCGGACCCGGCCTGGCGCTTCCAATGATCCGGCCTTGATGCCGACCGCCACCCCGCACCCAGCGAGCGCGCCCCCGGCCCCGCCGCCCGACCCCGCCGGCCGCGCCGACGTGGTCATCATCACCAACGTCCCCACGCCCTACCGCCTTGCCCTCCACCGCCGCATCGATGCCGAGCTGCCCGGCGTGCGCCTGCTCACCATCTACACGCACGACATGGCCGACCAGGCGTGGGCCCTCGATGCGGGCGACTCCGCACGCACGTTCTGCTTCGGGCAGGGCGAGTCCGCGGCCAACTCCACGCGGCTGAGCGCCGCCCGCCGCGAGTTCGCCAAGGGTGGCCGCATCATCGGCTTCCTTGAAAGGGTCCGCCCCGCCGCGGTCCTGCTCTGCGGCTACAACGACCCCGGCCGCCTGCGCATTCTGGCCTCGCTCCGCCGCTCCGGCACCAAAGTCTTTCTCGTGGCCGACTCCAACGTCCGCAGCGAGGCGCTGTCTCGCGTCAAGGCGATTCTCAAGCCGGCCTTCGTGCGCGCCATCATCGCCGCGTGCGACGGCCTGATGCCGTGCGGCACGTTTGGCGCTGAGTACTTCATCAAGTACGGGGCCGACCCGGCCCGCATCTTTCTCGTGCCCTACGAGCCCGACTACCGCCTCATCGAGACGCTCTCCGACGACTTTGTGGCCAGCACGGCCGCCCGCCTGGGCCTGGCACCCGGCCGCCGTCGCATCGTCTTCTGCGCCCGCATGATCGACATCAAGCGCCCCGCCGCCGCGGTCCGCGCTTTTCTGGCCATCGCCGACCAGCGCCCCGACTGCGACCTAGTGATGATCGGCGACGGCCCCGAGCGTGCCCGCGCCGCCGCGCTCGTGCCGCCGCACCTTTCGGCGCGCGTGCGCTTCATGGGCTTCATGGGCGACCAGCGCGAGATCAGCGCGCTCTACCGCGCTTCGCACATCTTCTTGCACCCCTGTGTCTACGAGCCCTGGGGTGTCGTCATCAACGAGGCCGCGTGCGCGGGCATGGCCATCGTCTCCGCCGATTCCGTCGGCGCGGCGGGCGAACTCGTGCGCAACGGCCTCAACGGCCGACTCGTGCCCCCCGACGACCACGCCGCCCTCGTCGCCGCGCTCCTCGACGCCACCGACCCCGCCAATCTCGACCGTTACCGCGCCGCCTCACGCGCCGTGCTCGCCGACTGGCGCCGGCGCGGCGACCCCATCCAGGGCCTGCGTGCCGCGCTGCGCACGGCCAATGTGCAGACCTGAGCGGTGCCTAACAGAGCACAAGCGGCGCGCAAGCGCGGCTTCGGGCCTGTGCGCACCACGCTCACGGGCGATAACCCCAATGATGCTCCGGTGTCTGGGGGTCGGGTGCGCCCCGATCCGATGATGTTCGGGCTTCGTATCAGGGTGTTGCGTTGGCCCGGCCCCACGGCCTCTTCATGCTCAGCCTGCTCTCCATCACGGCGTTTGTGCTCACCGCCGTCATCGGCGCCGTTGTGGGCATCGGCTACCTGTTCCGCGGGCAGCCGCTGGTGTCGTGGCGCAACATCTTTCTGCTGGGGTTCGTGCAGTTCTACACGCTCACGACCATCCTGGCCGCGCCGATGGAGTTTCCCTCGGAGTTCTACCGTCCCACCGGCGAGGGTTACCCCAAGCTGCTGCTGGCCATGCCCCTGTTCCTGGTGCTGTTTCTGGTGTGCGCCAAGTGGGCCTCCACCTGGACGTGGCCTTCGCGGATAGTCCCCCAGGTCCGCCTGCCGGTCACCACCGGCGGCGTCGCCACCATGGCCGTCTTCCTTGCCGGCTTCTGCGCCGCCACCGTGCCCCTGGGCGGCGGCACCTTCGGCGAGGCCATCTCGTTCTTCATCCGCACGGCGGTCTCCACCGCCGCGGCGGGCCTGGCGTTCTACCTCGTGATGCGCTACCCGCGCAACCCGGTGTGGTGGGCCCTGTTCCTGGGCCTGTTCGGGTTCGCCGCGATTCTTTCGGTCGTGGGTTCGATCGACCGTCGCAACTTCCTCAGCGTGTTCTTCATCGTGCCTTGGATGTGGTTCTTCTACCAGCTGCGCTACCAGCGCCCCACCCGCGTGCTGGTCCAGCTCGCCGCGGTCGGGGCCATCTCCTTCGTCTGCCTCGTCATCTACAACGCCGGCCGCCACCGCGTGGACCAGGGCGTGGCCACCTTCGACAAGCGCGCCACCCAGTTCACGCAGCTCATCCAGAACCCCGACTTCTCCTCCAAGAACATCGTCAACAACCTCATCCTGCAGGACACGGCGCTGAACACCATCGCCATCATGGAGATTTATCCGGATCAGTTCGACCACATCCCCCTGCACGGCGCCCACTTCTTCCTCGTTAACCCGATTCCTCGGGCCATATACCCCGGCAAGCCCAAGGCCCTGGGCATCCTCCTGCAAGAGCAGTTCAAGATCGCCGCGAACCTCGGCCCCGGCATCCTCGGCCACGGCTGGGCCGAGGCCGGATGGATCGGCATCGTCTATTACGCCGTCTTCTTCGGGTGCCTGGTTGCGGTTGCAGACCGCCTCACCCTCGAACGCCTGAACAACCCCTACTTCGTCGCCGCCACCGGCTCCAACCTCGGCAACGTCCTGGGCCTGGCACGCGGCGAGACCTCCATGTTCCTCGACATGATCGTCGCCGGCTCCATCGCCTGCCTCATGCTCTACGCCGTCGGCGGCTCCGTCCTTCGCGCCTACATGCTCGTCGGCCGCCCAATCCCGCCCGAAGACCTCGTGCCCGAACGCTTCCGTGCTCCCCAGCATCATGACGACCACGACGAGGCCTTCGCCGACGACCCCGAAGCCGCCGCGGCTTATGCCGCCGGCCAGCACTAGACCTTCCCCCGCCGCACCACCGTGGTCCGACTGCTCTTCCGCGCCGTGTTCCTTGCCTTCGCCGTCGCGGCGGGGTCGCTGTTGTTCGCCTACGCCGCCGGCCGTGTCTTCACCGATCGCTTCCTCATCACCCAGTTCCTCTCCTGGGCGCCGGGCGCGTGGCTGCTCGGCTCGGCCACCATCATCACGGTCATCTTTGTGCTTGGCCGGTTGCTGTCTCGCGCGGCCCGCCTGGGCGTGCCCGAGCGATGGGCGGGCCGCCTGCTGGCCGTCGCGCTGGTCGCGGCGTGGCTCCACTTTTCGCTGATCGAGGTCCGCGTGCAGCGTTGGCTCAGCGGCCCGCCGCCTCTCACCGGCGTGCTGCGCGCCACCGCTCCGCCCGGCCGCGAGGTGTTTCGCATCGTGCAGTGGAACGCGACGTCGCCGGATGTGGTGCCGCGCCCCGCGCTCCTCAAGCCGCTCCTGGCCGACTTCGAGCCCGATGTGCTCTTCGCGTGCGTGGCCATGGCCCCGCACCAGCTTCAGTCGGTCGTCTCCGAGCTGCCGCCCGAACTGCACACCCGCCGCCAGGGCCTCGTGCTCGTGGTCTCGCGCCGGCCGATCCTCGACATGACCTCCTTCCCTCTGGGCCTAGCCGACCCCGGCTCCGCCGCGTTTGTTCCACCCAAGCCCGGCTCGCTCCCGCCCGCACCCGATGCCCTGCGGGCCCAGTGGGAAACGCTCTACAACTCGTACGGGCCCATGCTGGGCCTGCAACGCCGCCAGTTCCGCAACGCCGACCCGGGGTTTATCACCCAGGTCCGGCTTGCTGGGGCCACCGCGGCTGACGAGCCCATGGTGCTGTGGCACGTCGATCTGCCGTCCGACCCGCTGCGTTCCAAGTGGCTCTCCGCCCAGCAGATCGCCGCCCGCCTCCTTGACCTTGCCCACCCCGCCCCGGGCACCCCGTCCACGCCCCTGGCCACGCCCGATGTCGTCATCGGCGACTTCAACACCCCTCGCGGCGCGGCCTCCATCCGCCGCGCCTTCGGACCGCTGCGCAGCGTCTTCGATTCGGTCGCCCGCGGCACCGGCACCACCTGGCCCCGCCGCTCGCCTCTCCTGCAGATCGATCAGGCCCTCGTCGGCTCCGGCACCCTGCCTCTGGGCTGGGGCAGCATCGACCCCGGCGAGGGCGACCACCTCGCGATCGTGGTTGACGTCAGCCCCTCGAACTGAGCCGCGCCGCAAGCCTGACAGGGGCCAAGCACGCATGCGGGTCCGGAAAAACTGGGGGATTGGGTGGTTTATCGGCGAAAAATGGGTAGATTTACCTGTCGGTGAACCGAGTCGCCCCGGGCGTGGTTTCTGCGCCGCCAAACCGGGCGGGTGTGTTTCCCTTGTCCCCGTCGCGTGGTTGCGGGGGGTGGTTCGGATCGGTGTCAGTGTGTTCAGGGGGGTGCCTCCGCGTGAGGGCGCGGCGGTGCCTGAAGCCTGTGCCTCATGCGCAGGTCAGGGGGTCGAAGTGCTGATTGCTATGCGTGCGGAGCGGATTGGTCTGAGAGAGAGGATGCGCCAAATCGGGACCCACATCGGCCGGCACGCCGGCGCGCGGTTGTTCGCGCTTGTCATGGGCCTGTGGGTCTGCTGCGCGCCGGCTCCGGCACGCGCGCAGGACGGCAGCGACGGCTACTCGACCGTGCGGCCCATCATCCCCGCGCCCGGCGCCGAAGACGACGGCCCGGTCTTCGCCACGTCCTTCAACACCCTCAACTACTTCTTCATGTCCGACCCGGTCAGCCGCCGCGAACTCATCAGCCCGCAGTTGCCCGTGTGCTACGACACCACGCTGCAGCCCGTGATCGTGTATCAGCCCAAGACCAACGGGGCCAACCTGGTCATCACCTACAGCAATACGACCAGCACGCCCCAGCGCCTCGGCACCATCGCCATCACCGGCATCCAGTTCCCGCTGGGCATGAAGTTCTACCAGTTCGGGCAGGACACCAAGCCCATCACCTTCGATTCCTACGCCAAGCAGGGCAACGACCAGTACCCCGGCGGTGTCTACAGCCCGCTCACCGTCCTCGCCGACAGCCAGCACACCATCGGCATCTCGCTGCTCTACCCCGTGGTGCTCTACGACCAGCAGATTGTGAAGTTCGTGGTCGCCGCGGAGGCGCCTCCCGGCGGCGACCCCGGCGCGCCGCGCCCCTGGGCCGCGGGTTTCCGACTGGAGGCCAACCTCGCGCCCGGCGCTTCACGCACGTACACGCTCGCGGTGCGGGCCGTGCGCGCCGGCAGCAACTGGCTCTACACCGCCCTCCCCTACCGCGACTACTTCCAATGGACCTACGGGCCCGTCAAGTACACCCGCGACACCCGCGCCGTGCTCGGTCAGGCCGCCGCGTTCATGGAACTGACCAGCCCCACCAACCCGCGCGGCTACACGGGGTCGGACCTGCGCCCCGACGTGAACGGCTGGAAGCCCTGGGCCGACCGCTTCCGCGCCGACGCGGCACGCGGCGGCTTCGGTCGGGTCATGCTGTGGAACCCTTCCGGCGTGTTCAACAACTCGCCCCTGAACTTCCCCTTCCAGTTCATGACCGGCATATTGACGCTGCCCATGGCGGCCAACACGCTCTACGAGATGGCCGCGCTCCGCACCAACCCCGGGCTCGAGGTGGGCTTCTGGTGGGGCCACTCCCTGAGCGTGATGGAGACCTGGAACCCCACCACGGGCCACAACCTTGACCCGTACAACCCTGCCGACCGGGCACGCGGCTACGCGGAGCTCGACACGGCGATCGTGGCGGGCGCCTCGCTGATCGGCCTCGACGCCTTCAAGATGCCCCGCCCCGCCGCGCAGTATTTCTGGCTGCAGCAGATGAAGGTCCGTGCGCCCGGCATCAGGTTCATCCAGGAGAACGCGGCCAGCGACGTCTTCCACAACATGTCGCCCACGTTCCACGAGGCCGGCTCGATCAGTTACCCCCACATCCTCGCCGACCTCCTCAACCCGGGCCACGAGACCTGGGCCGCCATCACCGAGTCGGGCCGCATCGGCGGCCGCCGCAACACGATGCCCATCCTCGGCGATGAAGAGGTGGAGCGTGTGCGCGACCTGGGCTTTGTCCCGCTCACCTACGGCTGGACGCCGCGCACCTCCCGACCCGCCGCGGACTCGTGGCTCACGACCATCCCCGAAGGCATCCGGCGCACGGATATTTCGGTGAGCCCGGATCGC
Source organism: Ulva armoricana (assembly GCA_032360965.1). NCBI lineage: Eukaryota > Viridiplantae > Chlorophyta > Ulvophyceae > Ulvales > Ulvaceae > Ulva > Ulva armoricana. The sequence goes on along the minus strand of JAUMHO010007655.1, from coordinate 2,804 downwards.
GATGCCGCGCTGCGCCGCGCCCCGCGGCTGCCGCCGGAGCTTGAGGCCGCGGCCCGCGAGGGCCGCCCCGCCGGGCCCGAGGTTGCTCCGCCGGTGCGCCCATGATCTGATGCGCGTTCAGGGGCCGAAGCGCCGCCCCGTCTCCGGGTCGAGCATCGTCCACTTCAAGGCCCGGCACAGACGCGTCAAGACCGGAAAGCCGAAGTCGTCGTCGGTCATGGTCGCCAGCACCTGACGCACGTCGTCCTGCATCGTCGGTATCTCCAGCACCAGGCCGGGACCGAAGAGCAGGCCCACGCCGCTGACCGAGTCCTTCACGCGCGGCATTTGCGACAGCGGATCGTCGCCGGCGATGTTGTAGGGCGCGAGCGCCTGCGCCACCTCCAGCACGGTGCCCATCACGGGCATGCCGCCCCCCTCGTCGTCGGAGGCATCCGCGGCATCGGCGGCCTTCATCAAAATGATCTGGCGGGAGCGGGCCACAGGGCGAAAGGTTATTCACCGCCCGCCTTGCGCTTCCGGGCGGGCTTGGCTGGCGCATCCCCGTCCTCGGCCACGCGCCCGCGGATGAGGTCCTCGGCCACGCTGATGAGCCGTTCCAGCGGCGCAGGCTTGAGCAGATACTTGTCCACGCCCAGGCTCTCCGCGTATGCCTGGTGCCGCTTGCCCTCGTTGGCCGTGAGCATGATCACGCTGGGCGCCCGCTCGTAGCCCTTGATCTTCTCCAAAACCAGAAAGCCCGAGCGCTTGGGCAGCATCATGTCGAGCACCACCAAGTCGGGCGGCTCTTCCTGACACACGCGCACGGCCTCGTTGCCGTCGCCCACGGCCCGCGTCGCCGCGCCCTCGGCTTTCATGGCGGCGTCCATCGCCTCCAGCACGTCGCGGTCATCGTCCACGAGCACCACTTTCACACCTTGGAGCCGGCCGGGCATAAGGAGCCTTTCTCTATCTTCACACAGGCAGGGAGAGGGTAGTGCCCGCCCCCGCCATCTGGATACGCACCGGATGGGCCGGAGGGTGCAACCAATGGCCCAAGATGGGCGCGGCAGGCCCGGTCAATCGCCCCCCGATGCGCCCGGGCGAGGCTCGGCGGCCGGCCATTCGCGGTCAACCTCGCCGATGAGCGTGTCATCCTCCGTGCGGATTCGCACCGCCCGCACCCGCTTGCCCGGCGGCAGGGCCAGCCGCAGGGCCTCCAGCAGGCCGTTGCGCGTGGCGAGGGGTGTGGCCTCGACGGGCGAAGCGATGTGGACGGTGTCGGTCAGTGTTCTCATGCGGTGCTCCTGTGTGTGCGGGGGTGGGGGGCGTGGGAGGCCGTGGGGCGGGGAGAGGGCAAGGGGGTGTCGGCGGTTTGGTGCGGAGTGGCCCCGAGCGTGCATCAGCGGGCGGGGGCGCTGGGCGCGGCCGGCACCGGCTCGCGCCGCGCGGCGTGGGCCACCAGCCGCGCCAGGTTCAGTTCCGCGCTCCAGCGTGCCGCGAGCGCGCGCTGCACGGCCAGCGAGCCCGTGGCGTACAACGCGTCGTACCCGGTGAAGCCGAGCTCGCGCGACCACGCATCCGCGGCGGCGGTCCACGGACGATTCGCGCGGGCCGCGGCGCCGTCGGGCACGGCAAAGAGCACGCCCGCGCTCTGTGCCGCCAAGTCGTCAAGGGCGCGCTCGGCTTCGTGTGCCTGCGTTCCATCACTCGCGGGCGAGCCCCGCGCCATGAGCGCGATGGCTGCGGGCGTGGTTACCGCCAGCCTGCCCACCGCCAGGCGCTGATACACGCCGACCCGCACGGGCGGCCCGCTCGCATCAAGAGGGAAGGCCCCATCGGCCATGATCTCGCCGAGCACTTCGGGCGTGGTGGCGGCCTGGCCCGAGGTCATGGCGGTCGCCGCGCCGGGGTCGGCGCTGCCCGCCTCGCCCGATGCGTTCACCACGCGCTTGCCCGTGGGCACCAGGAACAACTCGCCGCGTGCGTAGCCCAGCGTGCCCTCGTACAGGCCGGTCCGCGGGTTCTGCCCGAGGGAGACGCCGATCGTGGATTGCGTGCTCGCCAGCACGCTCTCGCGGAGCAGCCGGTCGGAGCATGCCGCGCCCATCAAGGGCAGCAGCACGAGCGCCAGCAGTGCCGGGTGCGGGCGAACCGTTGCAAGCGAGCCGGGCCAAACGCAGCGTGATGCTGAGAACATGCGGAAACCTCCTGTGGTGTGTGTGCCGGCGCTGCCGCGCCGAGTGCGGGCGGCGCGGCCAAGGGGTGAACAACGATCGGAGAGACGGTCAGCAGCGTGTCGCCCGTGGCCAGCGCGACGTGCCGGGTGAGCACCTGGGCCTGCGGAGCGACCGTGAGCGTGGAACGATCGGCCACGCCGATGGTGAGGGCGCGCGGCGTGAGGATCAGCCCGGCCTCGTGCGTGCGTTCGAGTTGCGCGAGCCGTTCGGGCGATTCGCCAACACCCGCCGCGGCGTGCTGTGTGCTGACCACACCCAGGCCCAGCACGAGCGTGTGCGTGCCGGTGGCATCCTGCCACGCGCAGCCGTGCATGGCCCCCGGCGCGACGAGCACGACAGCCGCGACAAGCGGCGCGAAGCGATGCCGCGCGGCGAGGGTGCGGGCGGACGACGGGGTGTGGCAACGGCGACGGCTCACGCCCCGAGCGTGGGGCGTGGGCTGCGCCGTTTCAAGGGCCGGGCGCACGGCGACCACACAATCGCGCGCAAACGCGGTCGCGGCGAGCGAAAAAATCGTGTGTGGGCGGGTCGCGCGGGCGGGCAGCGCGAGGGCCGGGCCGATCAGGCTGCCAGCCGCACCGGCGG
>JAUMHO010007644.1:0-12718 GCA_032360965.1 Ulva armoricana | reverse complement strand
GCAGCGCCCCCCCCCCCCCCCCCCCCGGAGGCGACGCTGCCTGATCAGCGGCACATGCATTGCTGCAATCGCGAGCATGCTCCAACCATTCTGCCGCTCCTAGGGAAATTGCCACGGCCAGAGTCATGAGACTGATCTAGACCGCCAGATGCTTTTTCCTTCTCTTACCAGTTCTCGGCTGCGGCGCTGCATGGCGCCAAACCAAGTGTACACAGTGGCGTCTGTCAAGCTGTGTTTGCACATTTCTCCGGTGCAGATGACCCAGGACACTGGCTATACCATTCTTGTAGTTCCAAAGCAAGTCACTGCTCCTGTCGATCAGAGTGCACCAATGTTGTGTCTGGCACCCTGTAGCCATGAAGCCATGTAGCCAAACCTCTCCACATGCAAAAGCCAGTTCAAAGTAGTCCAGAATGCAGCCATACGTACACACCTCAATATGCATGCAAGGCAGGGCAGATCCTGTCCATCCGCTCGGGCTTGACTTTCACTGATCCACCATGCGTATGCCAAGAGAGGCATTCCCGGCCGAGGCGTCACTGCACTACAAGCCCATGAGTGCAGGAGGCCCTCCGCCAATCGCGAGTCAGCCTCAATGAGCACTGGACGCTGTACCTCGTCGCCGTCTCCGCCGCAGGCTCCGGCCCTCTGCGCGCACCTGCACCAGCCGGCCAGAGCCTCTCAATCTGCCTCCGGGAGCATTTCTCCCAGTTCTCCCACGCCATCGCAGCGATGAACTCAAGCGGCACCGACGGCAGGTGCGCGCAGCAGCACCTCCGCGCCCTCTCTTGCCACCCCCCTGGGCAGCTCACCGAGGAGCAGGAGCGCGAACTGGCCGAGGCGATGATGTATGTGCAGAGGCAGCTCGCGGTGCCCCCAGATTCGTTCAATTACCAACCGTCGGCGTCAGGCGGTGTGTTTGGTCAGCTGGCGGCGATGCGTGACGCGATGGTAGCCAGCATCTCCGCCGGGACCGGCGGTCTCCAGAGGCAGCTGGAGGAGATCTCGCAGAAGATGTCGCAGCAGAACGAGGCGATCGCACAGGGGAACCAGAGGCTGTTGTCAGAGGTGAAGGGCGTTCGGGAGGTCTGCGTGGCAATGGCGTACGGCATCACGGCGCCCCTGAAACCACAGGATCGGGAGCTGCTCGATCGGTTCTCCGCGAGTGTCGCCAAGGAGGAGCAGTGCGTGTTTGACCAGAGCCTGATGGCGTGCCCGGTGAGTAGGGTGAGGTTTGCGCCCAGCGGCGACGCGGAGCCGACGCTGGTGCCGGGATGCCACTGTACCGTGACGCGTGCTATGGCCGAGCTGTTCCAGGCGGAGGAGCAGTGCGGAGTGTGTCAGGAGGGCGTGCCGCCTCCGGACGAGGCGGAGCTGCGGCCGGACCGCGTCGCGCTCAACTTTCTCGACGACCTCAGCAACAACCGGCTGCCGGCAATCCGGAAGTTTGACATCGAGAAAGATTTTGCGGAGAACAGGGAGCAGGGGGCGCGGCACGGTACGGAGGGTGTCGTGCGCTTTGGCACGCTGCGCGGCGAGCCCGTCGCGGTCAAGACAGTAGACTTTGCGACTGCAGACGCGTCGCAGCGGCAGTGGCGGTGCCGCCGGCACGTGATGCTGAACAGCATCTGTACGCAGCACCGCGCGGCGCGGGCATCGGACTGCGTGTGTGACGTGGCCGGCCTGAGCTGGGGGGACACGTGTGCACACATCGCGATGCCGATGTTCCGGTGCACGCTCGAAGACCACGTGCAACACCACGCGATGCGAGGCATGCCGGTGCACCGCGTGCTGGAGCTGTGCTGTGCGCTGACGCGTGCCGTGCATGACGTGCATGCATGTGGCATCCTCCACTGCGACATCAACCCCGCCAACGTGCTTCTGGCGGATGACGGGACGCCGCGGCTGATAGATTTTGGGTTGTCGCACATTGCGCGGAATGGGTTGAAGACGCGGACGTCGATCGGGCACACGCTACAGTACGCTCCTCCGGAGCAGGTGGACGACGGCCGGGTGAACCAGGCGTCGGACATCTTTGCGCTCGGGAGGACGCTGGTGTATGCGGCTACAGGGGTGAAGCCGTCGCGGCGGGGGCAGCGAATGCCGAAGGAGCCGCCAGAGCTTGCTCAAGAGCTCAAGGCGATGACTGGCAGCGAGGCGACGCGCAAGGCGATTCGCCTTGTGCAGGTGATCGGGACGTTTGAGGGGCTGCTGAGGCAGTATGGCCCGACTCCGGTGCGATGCTGTGCTGTTCTTCCGGAGAGTGCCTTCAGGCCTGTTCAAACGCTCAGTGCATGCCACCCAATCAGGTGCCTGGCTTGTAATGTGTGGCTGCACTATGCTATCGTTTTGCACCTGTGCACATGATCAAGAGCATGGATTTTGCTTGCCTGTATCGCTCCGCGGAAATTCCCGCATTCTTCGCGCTCTGGGCTCGACATTCACTGCAACTGGTCATTTCGGGTCCCTAAGTGAAGAGCCACTCCAAGGTCATGACTGCGAACTCTAATACCCAGAAGTCAACGAAGCTGCGATTCGACATGTGCCGCGTTTCCACCGTTCAGACGTCTGTACAGGCATGTCCATGTGATAATCGGACCACGACGAAGTAACGGCCATGTTAGAACGCTCGGCGGTCAAGGTGCTTCAGTACGCAAACTGGCAACAGCTGGGATTCCTGTTCTCGGGATGTCCTGGAATCTCTCCCACATATAATAACACTGCCCCTGTGCAGCTGCAAGAGATTCACACTGCCGAAGCGCTTGCGAACCGCCTGAAGTTCGGGGATGAGGTGGACCTGGGCGGCCGCGAGATGACGCTTTCTAATGGCGACCCATCGGACCGGGCGGCCATGCATGTCGTGCCTAAGGCGGAGGTTTTCTCACGCAGTCTGACTGTGAAGAAGTGGACGCTGGGTGCTGCGCCGCAGGTGCCAGCGCCGAGAGACACGACGTCCTGGGAACTTGCACAGGCCGGCGCCACGCTGTGCAATGCGACTCTTCGTATTCCCGGCGCTGGCCAGCTGCACGTCCTGAATGGAGAGGGCAGTGGCACATGGAAGAACGTGATGGTGATAGGTGTGCTGCCCGCGACTTGCAGCCCCCTGCTGCACACACTCACACACAGCATCCAGCCCCCTGCTGCCCTGTCTATACATAAGGGGGCCTGCGTCTAAACTTAAAAACAGACATGCCCTCAGACATGTGAGCAGCCGCGCGGCAGCACAGCGGTGATGACGCGGCAACCCGGGGGGTGTGCGGCTGGAACTGGAAGGACCGCCCACCCCTACCGGTAGGTGTGCTGTGGCCATTGCCCATCTGGGTTTGTCGTGATGCCCGATTCCTTTTTTTCCCTTCTCATTTCTATCGCCGCGTAGAAAAGCAGCACCACTCCTCAGCAATCGTCCGATGAGGTGCCCCTGCAAAACTGTTTCCACAGAAAGCGGGTTTCATGGCTTTGAGAGGTCTGTTGAGATGTAACCTTGTAAACAACACAACAGACTTGCCGCGCCGCGTCTTGTAGCGTCTGATTGCATGTCACTCTTTGGTGGGGAATTCAGCGCCGCCTACAGCCCGGGACCTCTTCTGCGCTTTACAACAGTGACTGCAAGACCCATCAGGCGTTTCAAGACCACCCCACTCCAACGTGTTGTACGTATGCGCAACCATGCCCTCTGTTGTACAGGAGGCGAGTACAGCGTGGTGGTCGTCACCGGTGACATGCTGCTCAACACCGTGACGTTCGACAGCTGCACCCTGGTAGTCACGGACCCCTCGGATCTGAAAGTGGTCAGCTGCACCCTCAAGAACTGTAGTATCGCTGCGGCGGTCACTGGTGAAGGGGTGTCTGTCAACTTCCACGCATGCGCCATCAGTGACTGCCAGGATGGCATTGTCGTGACGGGTGGCGCGCTCGTCGCGGTCAATGACAAATGCACATTCTCGTGCAAGGAGAACGGCACGTGCATTACCGCTCAGGGAGTGGCCTCGCATGTGTCAGTGACCGAGGCGACGCTACAGTACACTACCGAAGGCCCGCCGTCGTTGCAGTGGCGCGGGTGTGTCGCAGCCCTGGACGGCGGATCTGTGCGGCTAGAGGGGCCAAGGCTGGGCGGCTCCGGCGGCACGTGCTGGGCTGGGGGGGTGATCTCATACGGCCAGGGTTCTGCAGCGACTGTGGTCGACTGCGATCTTGCAGTGCCAATGTTTGGGGTGTGGGCGGCGAATGGGGGGGCTGCGGATGTCCGGGGGAGCATCATCACCGGAGGAAGGAGGGGGCTGTTTGTCACGGACGCGGGTTCGCGCATCGACGCGGTTGAGTGTGCCGTGTCAGGGTGCACAGACAACTGTGCCGATGCACGGCTGGGCGGGTGCGTGGAGCTGCGGAACTGCAGCCTGTGCAGCAGCAAGAAGCAGTGTGGTGTGTCTGTACACGGCGAGGGGACAGCGGCAGTGCTAACAGGGTGCACACTAAATGATAACTTGTCCTGTGGGGTTGTGGTTGTGGGCGGCGCGGCCCTTGAGGCCGTGTCGTGCACTGCGGAGAAGAATGGGCGGGACGGGCTGTACGCCTGGAAAGCCGCAACGGCAGTGCTGTCACAATGCAAGTTCCTAGCTAGCAAAGAGGGGGGCGGGCTGTGTGTGGGCGGTGCCCGTTCGCATGTCAAGGCCACTGGGTGTGAGTTTTCTAACAACACTTCGCATGGCGCGCGCGCGATTGAGGGTGGCGTGCTGCATGCTGAGGCATGCCAGGCGTTCCAGAATGGGTCCCGAGAGGAGTACAACGGGCTGACCACTCATCCTTTCACTTCCCGAGGCCTGTCTGGGTCGGCACCGCTCTCCAAGCAGTCTAGCTGGGGAGTCTCGGGCTCCGGCCACTTCTATTCATCCCAGATCATGTCTAGCCGGGAGTGGCCGGGAACGGAAGCAAGCGCATGTGGCTTCCATGCGACGTCCGTTGACTCCAAAATCATCCTCGAGAGACAGTGCTCAGCTACGTATAACTGCGCGGGGGGGTTTGTTGCCGCGCATAGTGCATGCATTGAGGCCTCCGATAGCCACGCAGGAGATAACGGTGGGCCGGGGGCTGCCGTGCGCCGTGAAGCTTCCGGAAGGTTCTTGCGGTGTGGGTTCACGGGCTCAGTTGCGGCGTCAGGGGTCGAGGTGAACGATGTGGGGGCGTCTGCAGAGGTGATCGAGTGCGTGGCGACAGGGAATTCTGCCAGCGGTGTGTGCTTGCGGGATGGGGCATCCCTTCTTGTGAAAGTGTTTGAGGCCGCAGCGAACACAGATGCCGGGTTGTACCTGGACGGTGTCGGGTCAAAGGTAAACGTAGACCGGCTGACAGCGGTGGGCAATGGCAGCAGTGGCGTGGTGGTGCAGCAGAGGGCCGAGCTGGTGGCAGTTGAATGCACACTCTGCCAGAACATCAAAGCTGGGTTGCATGTGCATGCGTGTGGTCGGGCGACTGTGCGCAGAAGCTTGCTGCATGGCACAAAGGAGGGCAGTGGAGTGGTGGTAGCGGACAGTGACAGCCAGGCGACACTTGTCTCCTGCACAGTTGCGGACAACCATGGCTATGGGGGGCTCGTGCAAAGTGATGCAAGGTTGGAGGTATGGGGCAGCACATCCCCATCATGCTTTGACAAGAATCGTATGTCAAACATCCGGGCAGAGACAAGGGGATTTGCGAGGGTTCAGAACTGTTTCTTGAGAGGGAGCCGCGAGCGCAGCGGACTGAACGTCGATGGGGAAGGCTCGTCTGCCAAGGTCGTGGATTGTACACTGGCAGGAAATGCTCTGTGCGGGATCATTGTGCAGAACCGGGCGACGGTGCAGGGAGAGCGGCTGACCATTGATTCGAATTCTCGGTCAGGAGTGTATGTTCTGGCAGCTGGAGAGGCGGACCTCCGGGCAGTGGCAGTGACCAAGTGTCCAGAGGGCAGCGGGCTGCTGGTGTACGGGGAGGGCTCGCGCGCGACAGTCACAGACTATGTTGCCGAGCAGAACGCATGCTCGGGTGTAGATGCGCAAGCAGGCGGCACGGTCATTGCCAGAACCGGTAGCACAGCTGGGAACGCTGTGGCTGGCGTTGCAGTCGATAGTCGCAGCAAGGTGGATCTCCAAGCCTGCACGAGCACGGACGCCAACCCGTACAACGCGCCCAGGCTCAAAGGGTGCCTCACACGGAGTCGATGCACACCACCATAGGCAAGCTGAGGATGCTTAAAAATGCAGGGGCACAAATAATGTGGGTGGACTCTCCTTTTTGCCATACCTGCAAGTATCCTTGTTCTGCTGACTATTAAAACGGTGCACGCTCAGCCGCGGTGTCGCACACATCCTTACGGTATGATTTTTTCAGGGATGATGAGCACGGGCCAAGCTCCAAAGGCAAGCATGCCGGCTTGCAGGTCGCATGATCAAACTCTGTTGTAATACCCACAAACGAACCATTGCCAGGAACTCGCACCAACACAATCCCTGGCAAGTATCTATCACCGTGCACGGTCTTCGGCGCGCTCACCCACAACATGCATCGATCATGCCATGTGCGCGCGCCAACAAATCGCCTAAACATGTGTGCCGTTGACTTGTTTCCCATGCATGCACTCGCAGTGTGTTTGAACCCATAACGTGGGTCGCCCTGACGGCTACCACATGCGGCCACCACCTTGCATCACCACAGCCGCACTCCGTCGCGCAGGGGCAGCCCCACCACATACCGCCACAGCACGCGCTTCGCGGCGTTATACCTCCCACCCAGCGCTGCCAGCTCCAGTCGCTGCAGGCCATGCAGCCGCGGCAGCTGCGGCGCCAGCGCCCCCACCACGTCGCCCATGAACGGCATCTCTAGCCGCAGCGCCTGCAGCTGCCCTGCCCCAGCAAGCATCTCAAACTTCCTCACCACCACCTGCAACATCTGCCAACGCGCCTGCTGTGCGCGTTCGACCATTGGGGAGTGGCTGCAGGTGCCCTGATCCACCAGCACCACGCCCTCGGCGCAACTCGGGTGGTGGGCGTGCTGCAGCCCGGCGAGCCGAGCGCTGGGGCTCCCAGGCGCATGGCAGCCACCTACCCGGTGCTTGTGGCTAAAGGGGGGCAGTTTCCTCCAGTGCCGCTTGTCAGCGAGCCGCAGACTGGTGAGAGCGCGGAGCTGCGGCAGTGCATCGAGCAGTATGCATGCTCCCACGCAGTGTTCCTTGCGCACGTGCGCCTTCACTGAAAGATGCGCCAGATCCGACATGCGGCCCAGTGCATCAACCATGCCCGTCAGGTCACACACCGACAGGGTGAGCGATGTCAGCCTTGTGAGGTACCCCAGCGCGTCAGCGAGCCGTGAGCCGCACGCCTCGCTGGCCGTCCCCACCGACACCTCCAAATGCCGCAGGGACGCAAGCGCTCGCAGTGACTCCACCAGCGCAGCAACCCACTCCTTGGTCGCCACCGGCTCTGTCCACACGAGCCTCGTGAGCCCGGCCAGCGTGCTGAGTTGCGGCGCCAAGACTCGGAACACATGCCCCGGGCAGAGCGCGCGCCGGCGTTTGATCACCAGAGAGCGCAGCCGCCTGCGGCATGCCAAGCGGCTGAGCAGCGCATGTTCCGGGGCTGGCGCCCCGACTACTGTATTTCCACCATGAATTGCGGCGCCATTGGCCCCGGGGATCCCTGCTGCAGCCAGGGCGGCCGCGGCGCTACGCGCGGACGTCGCCGGGACGCACTCCACTGCCAGCTCCTGTAGGTGCGCCAGTGGCGCAAGCTTGGAGATCCATGCGACTGACGCCGTTGGTGGCAGTTCCAGTGATGTCAGCCACGGCGCCTCGCAGGCCAGCGCGTCAAGCTCATGGACAGAAACGCACAGCCCAGAGACCGATAGCTTCTGCAGCCGTCCCAGAGCACCGCGCGGGATGGTGTCAAGAAGCGCCTGAAGCGCTCCGGGCTCACCGAGGGCCGGGTTGGGCAGGGCGTAAGGGTCGGAGGCGAGATCGCAGAGACAGCCAGAACCGGGGTTGAACTGCTTCGAGGAGATGGGGACCTGGGAGAGGATGAGCGTCTCAAGGGGCGGAGCGCCGCTGTCCTGCATGCACAGCCAGGGGCCATCAGCCCGCCCGCTTTGTTCTTTGTTCGTTCAGCATTGTAGTGCCTCGGAGATTGCGAAAGCGGGAGCTGACACACCGGTGCTGCGCCAAGGTTGCATAGGAATCAGCGGCATGCGGGCGGCAGCCACAGCCCCAGCATGTGCGTTTTTCAGCATGACAGTGTTGAGCTGTGTGAGGCACTGCGACTAGCCCTCAAACATCTACCAGAATCCATAGACCGTTCATATGCATGGACGGAATGCGCGCAGCTCCCCCCGAGCGCTGGCCTACTTACCCACCTATCGCAGCCCAGGAGGATTCGTACATGCGCATGTGCCGTGCTTCGACACCCGAACAAAGGTACCTGGCAGTGTGTGTGTTGCACCGGTTGCACATGGCGTACCATGATCACGTCTTCCGTGTTCGCTCCAGGCGCAGCTGCGGGCAACCTGCACAAGTCCCCACGCATGCCATCGTTGGCGTCACCTGCGCTGCCCTCATCGGTACGGTTGATCCCGTCTGAATCAGAGGTCAGCGGGGCAGAGGCCCCTCCAGAGAACGCGGCAGAGATGAGGCACGAGACCGCAGGGACCATATTGCGGGCAGCGCTCTGGGCATTGTCGATCCAGTGCAGCTCAAGGTGGCTGAGGTGGCGTGCACACGTGAGGCTGCGGAGCACGGGCGCGGTCCACTCGCACGAGCAGCTGTGGATGGCGAGGTGGCGCAGCTGCGACAAGCAGCGCATGCGCGCCGCGAGCTCCCGCGCCGCCTCGGCTTTTGCGCTCATCCACATGTTGTACTGAGTGCCTCGGCCACCCGGAAGTTGACCGTCCTCGCTGCCAACGGCTACGGTGCCCCCCCGGTGTCCCTCAGCCACGCTGCACCGGCTACCAGCGTCATGGTGGTTGCGAGGGGCAGGCGCGTGTAGCGGAGGAGGGGGATTGAACTGCTGCTGCCGCCGCATCGCTGTCTCGGACGCAGCCAGAGTCTGTGCCGGCAGCACTTTCCATGTGTCCAGCGTCAAGTCCAGCCGGGTGAGCTGTGTCATGGCGGCGAGCGCCGGCGCCCACCTAGAGGCGTCGCTGAGGTACAGAGGCAGGCCGGACAGCTCCAGCGACAGCGGGGAGAGTGGCTGCAGGGCAAGCAGGAACGGGACGGCTGCGATCACGTCGGCATCTGATGGGGGAGGCCACGACAGGCCGGGTGTGACGCAGACACGGGGGAGCTGCATGCCGGAGCTGGTGCACGTGGCAAGCAGAGTTGGCAGGAGGTTGAGGACGTCATAGCACACGTCTGAGCGCTGCAGGGTAAGAGAGGGCGTAGCAGGGAGTAGGAAGGGGCCGCTGTGGCCCTGAGTCAGCCAGTCGTTGGGCAGGAATGCAGTGGGCTCCTGGCAGTGTGCTGTTGCGGAGATTTCCTGCAACTGAAGCACGATAGGGGACAGGGACAGCTTGCAATTGTGAACCGCAGTTTTTGGAGTTGTGCTGTCAAGGTACTGATCCCGAGGGCTAGCGGTTGTGGCTGTCGGTGAGCAGCTTTCAGATTCGCCAGGCGGATGGCTGCAGGAGCGGGGATTCGTGATGCAGGGATGGAGTTGAGAGGACTCGTGGAACTGAATGGGAGGAGCACATGAGTCAAAGCGCAAATGGTCAAGGCATTCACGTTCAGAGTGGCTGGATGCAGTGTAGAGGGAAGGTGTGTGGGGACTAGTGATGCAGCTGCATGGACTGGTGGGTATGGGCAGGTCACGGAGTCGTTCCAGATGTTCCCGAGAGGTGAAAACTGGTGCTAGGACACCAGTGAGGTCAATTGTACCATGGTGAGTTTGGACAGCTATTGCCAGAGACCGGACTGATGGTGGGAGGAAGAGCAGGTCACTGGGAGACAGATGAGACAGGATAGAATGAAGGGCAAGAGGCTGGAGGGATGTGATGCCAGCTATCAAAGCTGTGAGCTTGTTGGTGTGATGCTGTTGGTGATGGAGACTGGATGGCCAAGGCAGCAGTGGTAGCATTCTACAAGGACAGTCTGTTATGGACTGCCGCCACTCTGTACGAAACATGCTTGCGAGACGTTGAGAAGTCGATGCTGCTGTGGACGTGTCTTGCAGGAAAACTGCCACCTGCAACAAAACTGGAACTGGGTGATGCTGATTGTTGGAGTCTACACTGCACCCATTGGTACACCAAAGCGGCTACACTTGAAGTGCATTGAATGCCAGTGTCAACATAAGTACTGTTTTAAACCCGTAAATTACCCAAGAACGAGTCCAGGGGGCCACAGTGCCCGAGCTCACCTCCGCAGCGTTGAACAAAAACACGTTCACGCTTGACCATCGAGCAAGATACCAGCTACCTGATCGACGCACCTCCATAACATTAAACAGGGATGACGGGTCGCTTTGGCTGTCATAGCGGGGATCGTATGAAGCCCACAGGTTGAAGTGGTGCGGAAGGACTGGGACGCAAGTCTCGCCATCTGTGCCAAGCAAGCTTCGCAATAGATGGCTTCGTTGCACTACGACATTGTCCAGCATCTTTCCATCAATGACAGGTGACAGGTTTTCATGGCCTGCTAATTGCACGCTGACAAAGATGAGCGAGGAGCTTGATGTGGGCTCTCCGTGGGCAAAGATGAGCCTACTGAGCATCGCAACTGCGCAGTAGATTCAGCCAGGATCGCAGTTCTCCAAAGCGAGGATAGCGATTACCTCAAGAAGTACCGATGGTCGGCTAGCGCCTTCGCTGGTGCACTTGCTGAGCTTTCGTAAGACAAGGGTGCGGAGGGAGCCGGAAATAGCACCTGCTGCACTCCCAAACTATGCTACAGTCTACACTGACAGCATAGGACGGGACTTGCGGCGATAAATCCGCTGATGACTTACAAATCCTTTGAAAAGCAAGTTCAGGGCCCCGGGGTAAATGTGCAGCGCGCCTAGCTGCCGGGAGTGCCACTGACGACTGACCGTGGCAGGGAATCTTTTCCACGAGATCATCAACCAGGTCAGCGGTGGTCGAAGACTAGACATGGCAGAATTGGCGCCACACCTTTGTGGCAGCGCCCACGTGTCGATCCCGGTGGAAGCCTCGTCTCAGCAGTACATGCATACGATGACTATGTATACTGTGACTGTGCATTCGCTGACTATGCGTATGCGGTACAATTGACGCGTTGGGGGCAAAAAAACCCCACAGCGGGTCACCATATACATATATGCATGGCGCAATGGCGCAAATTTTCTAAACTAGGATTTTGAGCCCAGTGCCTCCAGTCAGCATCGATCCGGAGGCACGATCCGTCGTGTTCAAACCTCCCTGATATCAATTCTGGTCGAATTACCCCATTTCTAGCCAGGTGAATGCATGAATGTCCCACTGGCCTACAACTAACATCATGCCGGAGTGGCTACTGCCACGTGGCTTGTCGAGGATTCATGGAACTCGGCTGAGACGAACCGAGGTGCTTTCACAACACTGCCCTCGCGCATGAATCTGCAAGGAATGGCCTTCACTACCATCACCTCCATACCAGGCCGGTTCCCCACCCCCTCCGTGCGGTTCAGCTCGCCCTCCCCAGCCCCTCTCCTTCCTCTATCCGCCACCCCTCCTGCTGCCAGCTCCCCCCTCCCTCGCGTTTCCCAATCTCCACGATCCCGGACTCTGACCAGCCCGCCTTCACCCGCACCAGCGTTTGACCCCCCTGTCACCCCCGCCCCAGCCACTTCTGTTCGCGGGCCCCCTGGGGGAGGGGGTGCCACGTGCCCGCCTTCGCTGTCATGGGTGGTTGCTCATGACGTGCTTGTTTGGCGACGGTGGGGTGTGCATGCAGGGTTTCTGGGACGTGATGGATTCCAGGGCCGGCTCCTTTTGCGTCGGGGTGTGTCTGGTCTGCTCCTGATGCATTCGGGGCATTGTGAGTTGTCTGGCTGGTGGGGTTACTGATGTGTGTGTGTGTGTGTGTGTGTTTGTGTATAGCGCTCGGGGCAGCGGATGGTTATGGATGTGACGGCTGTTTGGTTTGCGTAGTTGTTTGGTTGTGTTAACGTTTGCTTGGGTTGGCTTGTGAATAGACGCCTTGGCGATGCCCGGCTTTTTACGTGGATCTCCGTGTAAAGCACCCACTACAGGATGTTCGTTCTGAAACTTGAAGAGACCCGATCATTCCTGTTACGCGTTACAGTCTAACTTGGACTTCTGCAAACTTGAGGTAAGCACGGGATCTCACAACACATGAACACTTGTCTATGCACATGCTACATACCAGATTCTGCGAATTCAGGACCTCCTAGACAGAGCTGCGACAGATGTTGAGCGCAGCCTGATGCTGCAGCTCCCCATCGGCTACTCACACATCCATCGACTTCCCCCAACCAAAAGGTCTGCAATTGCGGGCAGAACTGCGTTGCTACACAGGATCTATGTATAAGTTATATACCATGACCCTGCTAGTAACACCATGTGTCTATAACACAACAAACAAAAAAAACTAACAAAAATTACAACTCGGGTATCACGCCAAACCCAAGCGGGCATCGGCCACAGTGCCCCTACTAGTAGGGGCGGGGAGGATGGATGCGTCAACCACATCCAACAAGTCAGAACAGGGCGGGGGAAACACATCGGCAGGGACGGGGGGCGGGAG
>JAUMHO010007633.1:0-12727 GCA_032360965.1 Ulva armoricana | reverse complement strand
GGGTGGTTATGTTGAGTGTGTGGTTGATCTTCTGGGTTGGTTGTTTTTTCGTGTGCTTTGGTTGGCTTGTGATTTACACCTTGGCGCTGCCGGGATTTTGTGCTGATCTCCGTGTAACACGATGCACCCGTGCCTATCGGAGCGAATGCTTAAACCGTAACCCACAAGCGTCTCGACGTGCTGCAAGGAAGCAGGCGGGCACACACAGGTTCCACAATGGCGTATGTTCAGCGTAGATGATCGATGCGCTAGTGTCCAGCTGTGTTTGCGAACATGGACCCATGGCACCGTACCCTTGCCTGATTTTGACGTAACGTTACGGCCGTCTTCGTGCATTCACAATCCCATGAAAGACTCACGGACGGGACGCAGTCAGCAATGTAGACTGGTCGAGCCTGTGCACTCGTCGATGGCGCTCGGATTCCGCAAACTTGACATCTTCCGCCATCCGCATATTCCTGAGCCGATTCGTATGAAATTGAATGCCCGCAGAACAGAGTGCGGGCAGATAGTCGTGAGGAGGCAGCCCAGCATTCGACATGCTGAGCAGGCCCACGTTTGACCGTTCGGTTCGGCATAGCTCACCAGGCAGGAATGGAGCATGCAAAACAAATCATGCACAGATATATCCTCTACAAGGCCTGCAACCTGCCCCAGCGGTCAAGCACATCATCGCTGCTCGACAATGTTGAATAGGTCAGCCGACGAACACCGGTATATTTCGGCCTAAACATCCACCACTCTACACGAGCATGTCCTTCTTTGACTGAGTAAAACTTACAAGGTGGCTTTAGCGCCCCACGATCCATCGGAATCATTCGAAGCCAGGAGGAACAGTGGGAACGTCGGTGGCACCTCAGGACACAGTCCAGACGCGTGTTCGGTGCCAGGCCCGCACAACATGGAGGCACCGACCTCAAAGAGACTCCAGAGACTTTACAGAAATTTGGGTACATAGGTGCATAGTCGTTGTATCATGCAAACCTCTTTGACGTCCTCAGGGGCAAGGGCATCGTGCTTGCATCGCGGCCGAGGCACCACGTTCGCACGCCAGCTGTAAGGGCCTGTCCGCGGCGTTGACAAAATCTGGTCATTAGTGTACATGCGTTGTCCTCGACAGTCTCTGAACCGCTCCTAGACTGAGGCCGACCCCCCCGGTGATCAACAACAATGGCAGTCGAATGGTGGGGTTCTCCCTCGACTTTGCTGGTCCGACTCTCGGTGTGTGGGCATCTAGTGGAGTCTCCCAGGGCAGTAGATGACGAATACAACTGTCCCATTTGTGGAGAAGAATACTCGGAGCAGAGTCTGCAATTGGGCCAACGAGACTTCGTGCCGAACGCGGAGCTAAACTGGAGTCACGCTCGATGCACCAAGTCGCGGTCTCTTCAGCCCACTGGACGTAGCGTGGTGCGTGGCAAAAGCTGCTGGCGCGCTTGCACGTATCGCACTTCCACGCCAGCTAACGCCATGCTCTGCACGCCAACGCCACTCACGCTGCACCGGAACATCGCATCTGCTAGCCGCTGCTGACTTCAAAGGTACGAGATCGCCAGATTCGATGGCCTGGTGTACATTGACTGCACGAGTGGACGGCTCAGCTGCGCGTGGTGTCGCCATATGCATCAGGCCTGGGCTTCGTAACATGGCCGCATACCAGTGCACAGACTTCACAAACTTACTGCCAAGTCAATGAAGAGCGACTCTTTCTGCTCGCTATGCCATCAGCAGATACACGGGGCTCGCCTGCCGACCGTGGTGCTTCCCCAGTGCCTCCATGCCTGACCTCGCGGCCCGCCCACTCTACCGGATCTTCTTTGTATCCATCATACGTGACCTTTACATCAGTAGCCCTTCTCTTCGGTAGCTGATATGGTTGCGCAATCATGGTGTCCTGGCGTACGGAACACCAGTCAAGTTTCCAAACCATCTGTGACCTGGGGTTTAAAAAAAACATGCAAACTTACACTGCGGTCACGCCATGCTGTTGCCACCATCAGCCAGGCGCCCCCACGCGGACACACAGGGCGTCCGGTAGGGAAAACGGAGCCTTAGATGTTACAGACTGGGCGCGCAGCGGTCATGAGTTTCCGTCCTTCCACAGAGCCTGAGCAGCCATGGATCACCAGCCACCACCTGTCCAGTGGTCGGAGGACGATATATAAAAGCTGACCCCTTCTTCAGAAGGTCTTGGAATCGATTCCGCGTGCCCCCCTGGGTTTCGAACACAAGCGCGCGCGACCACCTCGCCTACCACAGGAGGAGGCCCTGTGAGTTGCGTGGCGTTGTCTGAGGGGGGTTTCCAGGTGGTTTACCCCCTTGGCCCGTGGTGCCGGGTATCCGGAGATGTCAAGGTCCTTGTAGGATATGGCGAGTATGTCTCAAATTTACATTTACATTTACCACTGACCAACGCAGCGCGGCACACCCGGACAGGCCCTACCAGAGAGCAGTGGCCCTAGCGAGCTCAGCCACCACTGGTCGAGTGCACACACCGGCGCCACACACCACAAGATACTGGGTGTATCCTTGCAGCTGCTGCATGCCTGTGTGTGTCAGGTGAATCCCGGGTTGATGCATGTTCCGTGTAGCTGTGAAGCTGGTGTGCGTCCATCGCTCGTGTGTTACCACTGACACAACTCCTTGCCGTGCCTCCCCTGCCTGCCGGGCGTCTGCTCCTTCACCTGCGCTCCATGCACCATGTCACAAACACACCTCTTGGCTCATCAAACACACCTCTTGGCTCATCAAACACACCTCTTGGCTCATCCAACACACCGCCAGACCCGCCGCGCCTCGTCGTGAAACTGCCCTCCGACCACCCACAGCGCCCGTCCGTTCACACTGACACCAAGACCAGTCGGACCAGTGTCCATGTTCGGGAGCATTGGTCGGGGCACGCAGGTGACAATTCATGTCTGTCAATATGTTGTGTTGGCTCTGCGTCGTCCGCTACAAGTAGCACTACGCCCGACCACCACTACCCATTTGTTCTACCACTCGCTACCTCAACATCATGAGACCGCTACCAGACCTTCAACCGTATCATGGGATGCCAGGTGGCACCCCCACTGCGGCCAGACTCCGCCACAACGCGGCCGCGCGCATGCATGCAGGGCAACGCCACGGTCATCAGCATCGAGACGCTGGTAGCCGCGCTGTCGTACCGCCACGCTGAGCGCCTCAACCTCCAGCAGCAGCGGATCCGCCGGGAGGTGGGGGCGCAGGCGCGCGCGGCCTTTCTCGTCTGGCGAGCGGCCACCTCGGGTGCCCTCGTCGTGTCAGGGACCATTGAGCTTCCACAGCACGGCGTGCTGCTCCTCGAGGGCCACGGCGTCACCTTCCACGACGTCTCCTTTGAAGGTGCTGCCCTCCCGCGGCCCCCGTGCCTGCCTCTGCCGCACGCCCACCTGGTCTGACCCGCACCGTGACCACAGTCTCCGGGCGTCCAGGGGAACAGCCCCAGGCCTACCTTTGGAATCCGTGCACGTTCCTGAGCGGGGCAGCGCGGTTCATGGCCATGGCAACATGGCGCACCTCACCTGGCCATGGCAGTTGCGCCATGCTGCCGGATGGGTGTGGGATCACCGGCGACCCAGTCGACATCGGCTGCGGTTTCCCACAGCCCCGCTGCCTACACGCTGTGGGTACCTGCGCCGCAGTCGTGCCAACCACCGCATGCTCGGGCGCCTCCCTCCGAAGCCTGCTGTGGTCAGTGTGCTCCGGTTGGGTTTGCGAACAATGCCGTGTGGGGGGTGTGGGTGGTGACCCTCCGTGCGACGAGGAAGTGGGTGGCTACAGGTGACGGTGAATACAGCGACTCCCGTGCCGAGGTCTACCCACAAAAAAAAAAAAAAAAGAAATCGGGCATCACGCCAAACCCAAACGGGCATCGGCCACAGAACCTACATGCCGAGTCCTTTGGTCTCACGAGGGGTCACGACGTGCAGGAGGCATCGTGCTCTGCGGAGGCCGGCAGTTTTCTGGAACGTTCCGGAACTGCACGTTCACCGACTGCGCTGTGTATGCTGTGCACGGCGCGTCCCTGCAGCTCCACGCATGCCGCAGCAACGGATGCCAGCCTGGCGTGACCGTCAGCGGCGGCGCCGCGTCGGCCACCCTGACGGACTGCACCCTCCGCGGCTGCCCGACCAGCATCGTGGTCGCTGCCGGCGCCGCCCTCGCGGCGGCGAGGTGCCGCATGCAGAAGACGCACTCGGGCATCATCGTCAACGACGCCGGCAGCCACGCTGATCTGACCGACTGCACCATTGTCGGGGGCCTCCTGGGGACGTCGCTCAAGAACGGCGAGACGGGCGTCATCGCATGGCGCAGCGCGGCGCGGCTGCACCGCTGCACCGTCGATAATTTCGCCCTCGCAATGCACGCATTCGGCCGGGCTGCCAGCCTGGAGGTGTCGGAGAGCACCCTCACCAGGGCCGGCAGTGGGGCCTTCATGTCGGCGCGAGCGCGGGCATCATTCCGGTGCACCGACCTCGACTTCAGCCGGAAAAAGATCGGGCCGTCACCATCAGGGCTCATGATGGGGTCTCTGCGGGGGTCGGGAGGGGACGTTCGCCTGCAGGTCGTCCGGTGCCACGTGCACAGCGGCGTTGTGCGGGGGATCGGCCTTGAGGACGACAGCAGAGTTGCCATGCACCTCTGCAAATTTGCATGCACGAGCGACATTCTGTCGACGGGCCGCGGCGGGGGCCGCGCCGTGGTGACCCACTGTGCGGGCAGCGGTGATAGATACTGTTTCTGGATCTCCCGGGAGAGCCGGTTGCGCGTGGAGGGCGGCCGGTTCGAGAGCCTGGGGAGCGTGTGCTTCATAACGTTCAAGTCGCAGGCGCAGCTTGTGCGCTGCGAGCTGCGCGGCCTGGCCCGCACAGACGAGGGCGGGGTGGTCACCGCGGAGAAGCATGCATGCGTGCACCTCGTCGCCTGCGAGGTTCACGGCGGGAGCGCCGGCGTTCTCGTGACTGCGGCGGACGTGGTGGCCACGGGGACGGTGGTGCGGGACGTGTTGGTGTCAGGCGCCGAGCGGAGCGCTGGCGCAGACGATGACACGGGGCCGACAGATAGTGGGGCCGGGTACGTGTGCAAGTGGGGCCGCCTGACGGTGCGGAAGGGGGCTGTTCGGGGCTGCAAGATCGGGGTGCATGGCGTGGGAGTGCCCTCGTTCAGTGCCATCGTCAACGCCGAGCATGTGGCGTTTGAGGACTGTTTGTTCGGGCTGGTGTTTCGACATTGGTGTCGTGCTTCGGTGAGCACGTGCGCCCTCCGCCGGCCGGACCGCCGCCGAGAGGGGTTGGCTCAATCCGTGGGCATCATGGCTCACAGGTCCGTCAGGGTTGAAGCGGCGAGTTGCACGTTTCAGGGGTTTGGGAGGAACGTCGTCGCGGCTGCGGACGACGGCGTCACTCTCCAGAAGTGCCGGTTCGTCGACTGCGCCGACGAGCAGCCGTGCGTGGAGGTGACGAAGGCTGCGGTGATGGAGGACTGCGAGTTCAGCGGCTGGCACGGCGTGGACGTGCAGTCGACCGCGACGGGCATCGTACGGACGTGTCGCTTCAAAGAGCTGGCGGGGGTGGCGCTCCACGTGGAAGCCGACGCGACCTTGACGGTGACACAGGAGACCGTGATCGAGCGGTGCGCCAAGGGGGTGGTGGTCCAGGCGCGTGCCACGGTCGCCGCGCAGGACTTCACGATATCCGGGGCGACAGAGACCGGCATCGAGATCGTGGGCAGGGCCTGCAAGGTGAACGGGAAGCGCGTCACGATCACGGGCGCGGCCTACGGCGTGCTCAGCAGCGGGCACGGCGGCGGCGCGGCAACGGTGAAGCTCGTCGACTCGGTGCTCGCCGGTGCCTCTGCCGCGGTGTCCATTGGGGGGCCGGGCGTGGAGGCTGTTCTGCTGCGGTGTCGCGTGTCCGGCAGTGGCGGGGGCGTCCTCGTGGCCCCCGGCGCGGAAGTCCGGCTGAGGGAGAGCACAGTCACGGGCTGCGTCGAGGCTGTGGCTGTGGGGTCCTCCCCGGAGGATCTGCAGAGCAGGTGTGTCCGCTGTGGCCTGGAGGGCCCCGCCGCGATGGAGGCGGCGCACCTTGCGGCGGTTGAGGGGAGCGGACGGCCGGCAGGGACCGCACGATGCGCGCACGAGGGGGCGCTGGCCTGGATGAAGATGTCCGATGTGACCATACTGGATAGTGGACGGCACGCGGTGCTGGTGCACATGCATGGGCGCGTTGAAGCGAGCGGCGTGACGGTGATGCGCAGCGTGTTTGGCTTCTGTGACCTGTCGCTGGGGGAAAAGGGGCAGTTTACTGACTGTGTTGCTGTGGCGTGCAAGCACGCAGCGCAAGTGAGGCCGGCGCTCAGCGCGCTTGATGACGACACTGTGGGGGAGGTCTTGCCGGGGGTGCAAGTGTTTGAATCAGCCGATGAATGAAGCTGTGTGTGCGGCTGTCATGCGCGGGCGATGTCCGTATGTGCTGCAGCCGGTGCAGACAGTTGGTGCAGGCAGGTTCCTTTGTGATTTACAGCGTGACTATGTGTGTAATGGTATGGAAAACATGGTTACAAGGTAAGCCGGTCCCCAGTAACAAACCGGGACATAGACTTATAACTCACCCTGAAATCAGACGCAGTACACTATGATGGGCCAAACGACCACACTGGGACCAGTGTGACACCAAGACACCCTCGGTATGTCAGGACTGAATAGCGTTCCATAACAATGTGAACTATGTGAGCCGGTGCACAGAGGTATGCATGCTGTCCACCATCGTGCATGGCCGCAGTGCTGCTGTTTTCCAATCGGATGGGACACGCCTTGCCTAGTAGCTATAGGTGAGGGGTTGCTCCGGTATCGCTTTGTTTAGTCCTTGGTTATGATTATGGTTAGTGCAACGTGCCGACGTTCTTCTCGGGCCGAATAATGCCACACCCAACCGGGTATCATGTCATGCACTCGTGGTATCAATGATACCGTATCAATGCATCTGCTTTGGAACGGATCGAGTTGATATTATGCGTTACACCAAGATGAAGTCCGAAGTCTTCTCGTGTCTCTAGCACTAACTAACCGTGGATACGCAGTGTCGCACCCAGCGCTGCAGCTATGCACGACTTAACGGGATAGTCATAATGCATGCAAGCGAAATGGTCACATGCTTGATCCATCGCTTCTATCACAGTCAGCATGCATGATCACCAGGGCTACCAGCACAGCAGCCGCCACGTGCCACAGCATACTGTATGCCCATGTGATTTGAAAAATATATACGACCTGGCAGAGTGTTTGTCACAGAAACTGCAAGGTACTAAGCCATGCGGCCTTGCAGTACTCAGCCTCTCACTGGCTGGCCAGTTAGCAGGTGCTGCTGTAAGGAACGTGACGGTGGCATGTCTTTCGGTCCTTTGCGTTGGGGTGCTGCGGCCGATCTCCAGTTGGTTTGTCGTGCTACCGCGGGTTGCTTTTTGGTGTTGTGTGTCTGGTGATCCTCTGTGTCAGCAGCAGCTGAGGTGTGTACGTGTCCGCCCATCAATCACACACATGCAACGCTACAGGCACCCTGGACTTTAACTGTTGCCCCGCACACACCGCGGCTGCGAGTGACCGCTTCGCTTTCACGCACCCCTCGTTCATGCATGGCTGCAGCACCAGGTAGTTCAAACTGAATATTCTTGTGTCATTCAAGTGCTAGAGCAACAGCGGCACCCAGGACGTCATCTCGGAGTAGTGCACCAGACCAGCACAGCCGTACGCTGTGGTGTCGGTGATTGCGAGACGGCGGCTGCGCTCCCATGCATGCAGTGCATTCACCAGCCAACATACGGAATGGCTGAAACACGCATTGTTGTAACAAAAAAAATCACGCATCTGCAACCTCGCACTACACAGCTGCACATGACTTTATCATCGCCGCGGCCAACCAGCACAGCCTCACACACACACTCACGCCTGGCAAGGTAACACTTGCGCATGCATGACAACTCCCTGGGTCGCCACGTGGTCATTGCCCGGTCGCACGCGCATGCCTGAGGATGCTCTGCATGTCACGTGCATCCTCTGCAGCATCGACGTCATCCGGATCCGCCTCAAGCACCTCTACCCCGTCAATCTCCTCGTAATCACTCTCATCATCCTCTCCCAAATCATCGTCTGCGGTCCTCCCCTCCGCATTTATCACCTGCGTCTCCTCCGACGCCAGCTGGTCCTCGAGCGCCGTCACCGAACACCGTTCGAAGCGGCTGCGCTCCAGGATGTACATCACCTGTATCCCCGACTCACACCCCGACAGATGCACATCCGCCGCAACCATGTGCCCCAGCGTATTCACCATGATCCCATCGCCAAAGAGGCTCTTGATGGTCACCCCCGCCATCGTCATCCGGGCAAGCCCACCCTCGTGCACACAAAGCGCGCCCTCCACCGGCGCACCCCCGGCAGCCTGGACCGCCTCCCACGCAAAGTTGCGTGCTGCGTCACAAACCCGGTGGCATGCCCAGCACTTGAGCCCGGCCTCAAACAGCGCATGCCCCACGTCCACTCCGTTATCGCAGTCGCAGATCTCCGAGTCGCGCATGTCTACCGAGCACGTGCCTTTCAACGACACCGCCTGGAAGAAGTTCTCGATGTGACAGCCTTGCAGCACCACCCGCGCACGCGCCCCCTCCACCGTAACCCCGTCCTCGTGTCCACGCAGCACGCAGTCCTCCAACCGCACATCCGCCTTCTCCCCGTTCCAGGCCTGCACGACGACTCCCTTGCTCGCGCCCGTCACCTGCGCCCCTCTAATCACCACTGCCACCCCCCCGTCAGACACCGTCACAGGCACCCCCGCCTCTATAAACGTGCACCGCTGCGACGTCACCGCGCACTTCCCCGCCGCGATCAGACCCTGCCGGCACCGCGTGAACAAGCACTCGGCCACCGCCACATTGGAGCCCTCCCGAGCGACCACCCCTTGCTCTGTCACCGCCCCAAACTCGCACTTTCTCACGATGCAGTTGCCAGCAAACGCGGCCACCCCGACCTTCACGCGCTCAAACGAGCACGCCTCAACCACACCCTTCCCATGCATCTGGATCGCGGTGAGACTGCAGGGCACCATAGACGCGCGGAGCCCCTTTTGCGCCGTCGGCGTCCCGTCAAACCGGCACCGGCGCACCTGCACGCCGTGCGCTGTTTCAAACGAGGCGATCGGCACGCCCCGGAAGGAGGAATCCCGCACAGTGCCGCTGCTGGCGTTCTTCACAAACACGACCGCCGCAAAGTGCACCAGGAGCGGCCGCACGACCGCGTGCCCCTTCCACCGTTGCGCAACCTCCTCGTACTTGCCGCTGCGAAACTCGCACAGCGCGACGACCGCCTTGCACTTGGCTCCGACCGAGATCCCGCGCGCACACCCGTCAAACGTGACGCCTTCTGCACGCATGGCGCTCGGTCTTATCCCCGGCGAGGTTATAGCCATCACCACCGCCCCGATCACGCACCCTTCCAGCACACCCCCTCTCAGGGTTATCTGAGCTGCATGCGCGACATACCCCGCCCCAGCCACGTGCGGCACCGACGACTCCTCCCACACACACCCAGTCGGCGGCAGCATGCCGGAGACGACCGTGTCGACAGCCACCACTTTGCAGCATGTAGCATGCACGCCCATGCTGCCGCCTGTGACCCGGCACCGCACCATCCGTACCGCTGTCCGGCTCTGCGCTGTGAGCACTGCCCGCCAGCATGATGGCATGCTGCACGTGCTGTGCAGCTGCGAGTCGGTCGCCGCCAGCACCGCGCCTGCGTTGACGTGGCACGCGGCAGTGCCCCCAACGATGCGGCAGGCCGCAGCACGCAGCGTGCAGCCGTCCTCCTCCACAAGGCACGCAACGTCGGCGCTCGACGCGTCGCAAGCGTGCATGACGACACGCGTCGCCTCCCCACTCAGGTGCACGGCGGTGGTCTGGCAGCGGAAGCTGCAGTGCCGCAGCGAGGCGGCACTGCCGCGTATGACGCGCAGGCCATTCGTGCCATGCATGCGGCACTGCTCCAACTGCACCCGCGCGGTCTCGTTGAAGGCGCAGGCCTCACCGACTTCCATGCATAAGTCATCCACGTCGCCAGTGGTGTCCATGGCCACGCCCCTGAGCACCGCGCGGGACTTGCCGTGGATAAACACACCAAATGGGCACCCCTCAAATGCGCCGCGGTGAACTTCAAACGACGCTGGACGGTCCGGAATGATGAAGGAGCACGAAAAGTCCTTGATGTGACAATCGCGGAGGTGTGCGGAGCCGCCCTGCAGGAGCACGCCGCCTATGCCGAGGTCGGCGCCAGTTGCATGGCCGCCATGCATGGTGATGGCTTCGAGGGAGACGTGGCTACCGGGGTCGTTGACGACGGCCCCTACTATGGCGCGCTCAATCGCACAGGCGGCCATGCACACGGAGGCGCCGGCATCGACGATGACGGTCGTCGTGCAGCGGTGGAAGGAGCAGCCGGCGACCGTGGCGGCGGTGGCGCTGCCGCTGGCGGTGAGGCCGGGCTGGCAGTTGAGGAAGGTGCAGCGGCGCAGCGTGACGGCGGCGCCGTGGACGGCGTACAGCTGGCAGGCCTCGAAGGTGCAGTCGAGGAAGGTTCCGGAATAGTCGGCGCCGGCGCAGATGACCGCGGAGCCTGCACGGACACCAAGTGCCGGTGTGCATGGCAGTGGCAGGCTGGTGCAGGTATGTGCCTTCGGTGGCCTGGCAGAGGACGTCTTGTGCATGGCCTGGGTGTGGTGGACGCGAATGAGGGCGTGTTCGGAGCAGGGCCAAGACAGGTCCGGGTCGCGCATGGGTTTGGGAGATGTGTGGCCGTGCAGGGGGTGCCGTGTGGCAGGCCTCACTCCCCGTGCCTCTCGTTCTGCACAACAACACAGCACCAGTGCTGCCTTGGCTGTGCGACTCGAGGTACGAGAGACTCGCAGCGATGGCCAGCGATGCAGCGGATGATCGTGGCTCTGAGCAGCGGCGGCGGCGGCAGGCCTCCCGTTGATAAGAAGCGGTGGGTGCTCGGTGTGCTCGGTGGAGATTGTCTCCAGGCGTGAGGCCCAACAAATGATCGCGGAGACCGAGAGAGCGGCCAAAAAAAACGAAAAGCAGATCTCGGGGGACACCGTGCTTGGGTTGCGGGTTGACCGGCTCCGGCCTCGTGTCTGACGGCATGGTGCAGCTCGCATGCTCGCCAATGGCCACTTGCTCGCCTCAGCGACGGGTGGGAATGTGCAGTGCGGGACACGTCGTTGAAGCACCTGAGAAGGTGACGTCTTCAAAGTTAGCGCCGTGGCCATCAAGAAGCAAGATGCCATTCTCGGGTAGCTCGAGTGTTCCGGACCGAACATAGGAGCCGCCGGGAGAGCCTCGAAAGACGAGCAGTGTGGAGTCGCCGCGAAGCTGATGCTTTGGGCGGACGCGGTGCTGAAGGAGGTCGACTCTGCATGGCTGGGCTGAAATCCGTGCCAACAGGCCATCCAGGCATGAGATGCTCACCTGCAGTTCACAGCCGGAACGATGAGACAGACTACATGAGCACATACACCGGTGCTTCATAGCGGATGCAGAGCTGCTGCTGACAAAGGCGCTACGTGTACGCAGCAGAAGCGACCTCTGCGCAAAGGTGTGTGGTACCGCTCTCCGCATACTGGACTTGCAAACACGAGCCAAGACATATCAGAAGGTATCAGGGCAATGCATAGGTATGCTGCGTCGACCATGCTGTGTGTTATTTCCGGGAGCGCTGCCTGAGGGCCCCACGTGGCACGGCACGCCTTAGACGTCACGCTCCGCTCGCGGAACTCGAAGGAACTCCCGGGCGCTGCCTGCTGACACATGGAGACAGCATGCGTGGCATGAAAGTACAATTAGGTGCATATGCCCAGCGCGGTGCTCATGACCGCGCGGAAACGCCATGCGCGCCAGTCGCTCCACATGTATTCCATCCCGCACTAATCGTAGCCGTGACCGAAGGCAGCAGCGCACCAGACCATGACGCTGGTTTTTGATGTGCCGGACCTTGACGCGCTTGAGACCATCCCAGCACAGAGTCGGTTGCGGAACATAGCAGCGAGACATGAAGCGTGGCTGTGTCAATGGATCAGGATGTGGCTTGACGCAGACTGGACACCAGAAATCTGAACCATGAGTGCACCTTAGATCGTCTAGGCTACAGGCGTGACCGCACATCAGGAGGCGGACAGGCAATGCCGCTGCCGGCGACCAGCATTCGATGGACATGTTGCCCTGGGCTGCAACCAGACAGCCAGACGTAGAAGCAGAACGACACGACCGAGCTACTTCAAATCACAGCAACCTACATTGCACGGTAATCCATCATCGCCCGAACACGTCCGAAGCGACAAGTGCACGTGTTCGAGGATGCAGAGTGAGCAGTGTTGATACCAGACTGGTGTAGATTGGGTTCACGGGCAATGTTAAGCCGGAGCATGGTACAGAAAATTTCCAATGGTGCGACACCTCGTCGCGCAATCAAGGGCGCGTGCAGCTGCAGTCGACGTCGCGCATCACCGCAGTGCACCGTCGCCACCGTTGCCGTCTCCCACCGGTAAGAGAATCGCTAACGTCATGATTCATCAAAACACAACACATAGATTAAGAATAAGGCATTAGATTGAGTGCAGAGGCAGTGTGCAGCGTACACAGGTATATGGTGCATGTATGCATGAAAGTG
>JAUMHO010007612.1:0-12745 GCA_032360965.1 Ulva armoricana | reverse complement strand
AGGGTCACTGCAGATCTGCGTAAGCCATTACTCTGATATGAGTGATCATCCTGATTGTGTGCGTATCTGTGGCATTATGCCAAGGCCATATAAGCTATGAGCCACTAACTGTAATTACTCTTTCGTCAACAAGTCTCCCATGTCATCTGTCTAACTACGCAATACCTTGTCTTCTATCCTAAGCAAGGTATGCTGCGCTGTCTCCTTGCGTGTATGTAATCTGTTGCCGATGCCTGCGGGCAGAACCCGCCTATGAGTTACAACAGAACTGTGCTTGCAAATCAAAGGATTTTTGCGCAACGGTGCTGCCGGAACTCTTATCCTGGTTAAAGCATGGTATCGGTGATGTAAACTGGATTTGATATTATCGTGATAGGACGAGTCCAGATAAAGAATTGTTGTTCGTGCTGCGCGCTTTGACGACGCCATCGTACCATCTCCGCTGAGCACAATAGTAGACTAATATAAGCCACGGTCAACATGATGTTAGTCTGTGGTGTGCACATGTTAGGCTATGGCCTGTTGTGATACAGCCTAGTGCTGTATGCATGACATGCAAGCTGACCTGGCAGTCAGTCCAGGTTGTGCACATGCTTGGCTTTGGCTATGCATGGGGTGCATCCAGGGTCGCTGACAGGGATGCTGAGGAGATCCTGGGAGATCTTAGTGATTGATCTGGTATGATCGTAGGCATGATTGACCGAAGTGTGTAGTGAAATAAGCTGAGGTCGATATGCTGTAATCACTCTTTCTGACCCAGACTGCATTCAATCTCGAGTGTAAGACTAAGTGTACGTGGTAGAAGTATACCGACAAACCCAGTCAGGTCTGACCGTACAGTAACCCCCGCCTGTCCGATATATCCTGTTCCGGTCTAGCCTTTGGGCTACGATCCTGGTTCACAACATGGCCATGCATGGGGTACATCCAGGTGTTGCTGACAGGGACGCTAAGGATATCCGGAGAGATCTTGTGAGTGATGTGGCTAGATATGTAGGCATGATTGACTTGTGTGTATTGATATAAGCGGCGGTCGATATGCTGTAACTACTCTTTCATGACCGATATTGCATTCAGCCAGCCGTCTCAGATCTGCACGTGGTGTAAGTGTACCGACTGACCCAGTCAGGTGTGACCGTGCAATAATCCTTGCCTGTTCAATATGTCCACTTCCGATCTGGCCTATGGGCCACGATCCTAGTTTACAACAGATCACATGCAAGCTAGCACGCACTCCTTGTACCAACAAACTGTTGATCAATTGTGATTGATGCACCATACTACTTTTTTTTCCTATGCACGTGTTGAGATCCGTGAATAGATGACAAAACGGCATCCACAGTTCACCTTCGGGGTGGACGCATCTGCTGACACGATGCAGTTTCTTGAGTCTGATCTTGCTATCCGCATGCGCTTTTGCAGATTCAATGTTCGTTACCTTTTCGTGCGAAGGATCGCCATGTTTGAGAAACTTACAAACAATCCGTAGGCAATGTTAGTACTCCGGTCCTTACGTCATAGAACATAGGAAAAACTACCAATCAATAAAAGGTCCAACCAGTGGTCCCTCCATATGTTGGTCTCACAGTGCCTGTCATCACAGCACTTGTTGGATCTCACGGAATTGTTCTGCTTCCAAGTTCTTGCATGCTTACACCATCTCTTGGACAGATGCAAGAATAATCTGCGCCATGCTCCGTGTGTCGATGCACATGTCCTTTTCACAATCATGCCGTGGAACAGACAACGAACTGTAGTTGATGCTATGCACAACATTGAGATCTGACATATGCACCATGAAGGATGTGCATAAAACTGCAGCCTGGATCACCAACATGCGGCTCTGATCCAAGCCTATGTCTGAAGGAATGTGTCTGTGTGATGCAGAATCTCTGCAAGGATCGGCTGTCTTCATGTCTTGGTACAATCGACTCCAATGATCTTGTTCCAGTACGGGATGATCGAGCTTCACCCGGACCTGCAGTTCTTTGACGTCATCGAGGCTAACACCCTTCTGCGATTTGGACCTTGGCGGCTTTTGGTACTCTGCATCAACGATAGGTGCTAACCTCAAATCATGATTGCCTGTCATGTGAGATAGCTCGCGGGAGAATGGGCATTCCCAGCTCTGATCAGTCCACCGCCTGCGTAGCTGTGGAAAGGCAGTTCTGATTTCTTTTAAAACAAGCTTTTGATTGACCACGCATGATAAACCACTGTTCCTGTGACAATGTTCGGAAAAACAAGCTAATGTGATAATCACGCCACTGTGAACTTATGGGCTCCTTCTGCGCAATTGGAAGCCTCCATGGGGGTGGAGAATGGGCAAGTTGATGTACCAACTCATGGTGCATGGATGTCCCTCATGTCTTGAAGTAACTTCTTGCAGGCGCCCACGTTGCCAGCTTAGTGGCTGCACCCATCAAACTCATCAACACGTCGATGTCGACAAGCTTGCGTATGAACTGATGACCGCAGTACTTACAAGCCTGAATATTGTACATACCAGACGCACCACGAATCAAGAACAACATTCAAAGCGTTTACGAAGGTCTAGGGGGTAAACAATGCTCTGAGGGAGCACGAAGATCATGCATTTTTTGCAAGTGGGTGTGGAAATCTGAACACCGTCAACATACTCACGGGGCTGTTACCATTTCTGTTGTGCTTTGCTGGGCCATGACAAGTTTGTTGAACAGTCGATGACTACCATGGTGTAAGACATCCCGGGCGTTGGGCCATCAAACACATGCACAAACCAGCACCATCAAGGCTAGTCACTGCACTGGTGTTTGCGTACACCATCGACGTGGGGCCAATATGAGTATAAGTAGATGTATTGTAGCTGTTGACCTGGTGCGGGCATGTCAGTGGTGGATATGCGCGGGCTGAGCGCACATGGTAGATCACATGAAGTCGGCCTTCAGATTGGCACGGCATGGCGTCAGATCCCCGTGCAGGACAAGGGGCCCACGCCTGGCACAGCGCTCAGCATCCGCAGCGGGCATACGGACAGTTCGAGGTGGCGGCCTTTATGTGGAGCATATTGTTCGTCCGGAAAATAGCCGCCATTGAGCCCATAAGAATTGCGTACATTACATAACAACTCTAAAGTAGTAGGAAATGGACCTGTGTGACCAAACCGAGGATACTTAACTATGATGCATGGACAAAGGTTGGACGGATGAGATATATTTGAAGGGACTGGACGGGCGAAACTGACCTGATCTGGACGTGACAGCCAGCGAATGTTTGGTACACGAATGGTAACTGGGGGCGCCCTGGTAAGCACACAAGTGCCCCAGCCACAAATCGAGAGCTTTCAATCAGCCAAAGATACCGAATTAATAGCTGAATGGAAGCGAACACAACTAAGACTTGCTTCAGCCATTTGTGTGTGCTGTACATTGTACTGTATGGTTCAAACATGCTGACTGATTAAAAGAATGTAATCGCACAACACATGCATGCGGCTGCTGGCAAGGAACTCGCAGCAAATGCCAAAATTGGAGTAAACTGTTCTCTGACCTGCAATCAAGACAGCACAAGGTGCGCAGAATCGCAAATGTGTGACAGCAATTTGCATTTACTCAGTCCAGGTTCTGCGAACACTAGTAGCCATGGACCCTAACAATTCTGAAGATTCCGATGAATATTTTAGTGGCGGACACAAAAGCATTGTATGGAGCTGTTGAATGTTCTTGACCTTGAAACTGCGGACGTGTGGGCGAAACTGGCCCTTGTCATAGGTCTTGAGACAAACCTGGGATACTTAGTGTCTGACAAGAAACAATGGATCCTCCTGCCAGGATTGGTGGTGGCCAGCCATGATGCAGGGCCCCTTGCAGCACAGACATGCATGGCGTGGCTTTAGGGTTCTGCTGGCTGTCTGTGCGACGTGAGTCTGAGACAGCAGATAGTTACACTATATGTATCTGTGGGCGTTGAAGGACCGTCCTAATGCGCCTGTTAACGGTGGCAGCGCTACAGCCCTCTGCACATGACCTTCACCGCATTTGAATAACTATGATATGTTTACTCATGGGCGCAAATAATGGGCAGCAGGCTGTAAAACTGACACGTATCACCTAAAGATCGGCAGTCATATGACCTCTTTGCTTGCGTGCAATGGATTCCAGCGCATTCTCGGCATCGGTGGCTTGCACTGCGTGTTGGCAACCTTGCAGCTTGCGAATTGCTCACAGCCAATGACAACGAAGACACGCATGTAGCCTGCGACATGTTGAGTCAGTGTCGAGCTCGAACTGGATTACTCTCAACTTTCACCTAGGCATCCATCACGTGCACAGAAATTGATTGATCTGCCACCGCAAGGGTGATGTCAGTATGGATTGTGTCCATTGGAGCCAATAGCACATGAATTCACACCGTCTGCAACTGCAACTGAATTTGGGCTGAATCTTCTGCCGACGTGACGAAGCGCATCGCTGCCTCAGGATTGGGCAAGAGGTGGCACCAAATGACAACACAGGCATCAACGATGGCTTCTTGGTGCACATGTTGAAGCAGCATCCACCTGCCACAAGGTTCAGCATATTCACATCCAGCGCCACTCACATCCAGTGCAACATGCAAAGCAATGAGACAGAAGCTGTGAGAGTGGCAGCAAGCAAAACGGACAGTGCAGCGGAACGTTAGACGGTGCGGTCAAATCATTTTCTGCTGCGAGAATGCGCATTCTAACACTCTTGGAGACACTGGTGACACAGCTACAGGCAGTGTGAGCCAGGAGGTACAGGATCACACATACGTGTACATGTGGGTAGCCAAAGTTTTCGATTCTACACTGATCCAGCCGTATCGCCCAATCCAACCTTGCACCCACAATCCGATATATTCCAAGTACAGAACCTGCACACAAGCTGTTGCACAACCCCCACGCTTCACGCTGGGACACAGCTGCCACAGGCTACCATAGGAGGTAGCAAAGATACACTGGCAAACTTTCGTGCAACCTCTGTGACTGGTTGGACATACAGGGAAGCATTGCTCGCGATAGATAGGGTGTGGGTGGCTGCAGCACGAGTCTGTTTGCAGTCTGGCCGGAGGAGAGCAAAGATATGGACTCCCTCACAGTGACACACTAGGGGAAACCAATATATTCTCAATGCCTCCACCGGTGCTCCCGGGTTTCTTTCTCAGGTATAGAGTCTTGGCTTGGGCGTGTATCAGATGGCCCTCACACAGCGGGCAGCTAGCTGAAACTGCTGGCCAAACATACTCAAGTTCATGATCCAGTGGCAAATGTGCAGTACATATAGCACGATGGAGAACTCATTCGCCAAAGTCACATTAGCATACTGTGACCTACTCAGTTGAACTTGCTGCCCAGTACGATGGGATTGCACAAGCCTGGGTCTCCGGCTTGTTTGCAAGAACGTAAAAAACGCACATATTTCGCGTGTCGGTGCTATGGCCACCAACGCTATGCACTTGAACCCCCCTCTGATATAAAAAGCACGAGATCTTTGCTGTGCACAAGGGAGCTGATTTGTCATACGAGCGGTGATGGGCTCAACTAGAGGGTCAATGGCCTCCCCACACTCCTTGATGTTCTGCCAGTGGATGACGCAGTGCTGAATGACAAATCAGGATATTGGATTACCCTGTTTACTCGACTCTCCTCATTAGCGTGAAGGCGGCAAACCCGCGTTAAAAGAAAGTAAACTCACGACATTGCATGCACCAAACGAACACAAAAGCGATATATGGAAGTGACTATCGGTGATCACTGACCACCTTATGGCCACCACACATGGGACAGAAGCACACATTGAGCACGTGGATCAAGGCTGCTACATGGATAAGTCAACATGCGAGATTGTCTCACCATTGTTCTTCTCAAGTTTCCATCTCAAAGCGTGTACTGTTACTGGCCAGAATACTGCAGCAGCCTTCAAAAGGCGTCGTCCATGTGCCTTCGTGCCGGTTGCATCCATACTGCGAAGAATGTCGCAGGATTGGCTGACAAATCGTAGAGCGTCAAACAAAACACGCATTGATGCAGGTGTCAGTTGCCCATGATACATCTTATGCTTCTTTGGAACCCTGCGGAACAAGAGGAAATATGGCACCGATGGCTGTAACGAAAAAGAAGAATGAGACGTGGCCGTATACATAGGCCACACCGAGTATCATGCGCTACTTTCTTCAGCAAGCTACCTGACACATGCATTCAAATGGAGAATCAGAATACTGAGTTTGTCATAATGTCCAGGCACAGATGCACAACCCCGCGTCCGCAAAAAGGCCACAATATTCATGCAGCAGCTTCATTCATGTACAATTAAGATACAGCAACCAACCAAGTTGATTTTCTTGGCTTCGGTGGAGCACATATGCTTCTACCATTTACAGCATCACTGTTAACACCGAATCGATCTAGTTGGATCGACGTTAGTTCCAGTTGCCTCCATTGACTGTAAACCGCCATCTCCACATCATCGAAGCACTCGGCCTTGTCACGCGAAAATGTGGTCCAGTCATGACGTATCATCTCGGAAAAGCGTAATGTGGGACGTTTTTTCTCATGCTTGCGCACATCGCGATTGTTGTGCATTGACTGACCGTCACCGCAAACTGGAATACACGATGGTCGCCGAATCCTCTTTGACGATATTGTTCGGATTGGGGGAGATGCCATTATGCACACTGGTTGTGTTCCATTGCAATGATCACTCACCATGGCCACACGACTCTGCACAACAAATGCATCGTAACAAAACCTATGCATGCTTACAAAAAGAGCTGGTGCTGAACATGGATGCTGTAAGGAACAAGTAGAGCAAGTGAACGACTGGCCCCAGCCCTGCAAACCCTAACTTGTGGAAAGCGCAAGCAACAAGCAATGCACAAGTCCCCTTCGCGAATTCGGTCACCTTTGTTTGCCAGAAACCGACTGAATCATGGCGAGAACTGAATTATCGGTCTCACTGTGATTTGGTGCAACCAAATTCACAGATTGAAAACCGAATTAAGCTCAGTGCGCAACACCAACTTTTTTAATTCTGTAGCCAAGCACCTCATAACAGTGCTGAGGCTTGCCGTGACTGCTTACACACATCACTGCGGTCTTATGAATGCCCCGATCGTACGCTGCACCTTGTTAGCCTACGTAAGGCCCTGCAGATTCCGGTGCATGGTCTCAAGCACCCGCACATCCCCACCCAAACAAATGCCTCTGTTGACAGCAGCAGCTAATCTTCGCCCAACTTGGATGCTTTCAGGCGCAGCTAACATGCCTTATAAGCGAACAGCCATACTTTCTTACCTGTTTTATATGACTCAACCTTTTCACGTTTGCCTGTTGCGCCATGAACGCGGGCTTGCTTGCACGATGCGCGAACTACCCAAATAACACCCACGAAGGTCTTGAGAAGCCGCAAACATCCACACAGCTGATCTCGAGTTTCCATTTGATTTTTGACTGCTGTGGGCCCTCAGGGCGCTGCATACCTAGCTGTAGGCCATCACAGGGCTTCGAGCCCGTGCAAGCACATCGCGTGGTCAGGAACAAATTACTGGGTGCCGAAATATCACGAGACCGAATTAACAAGCCGAATTTGGTAGATGCTGGTAGAGGCTGATCTGTGCAAGCCGTTCGGGAACGAATTAGGGTGAAATCCGATCGAACGAGCACCGAATTAACGAAGGGGCACTGTTCTGTTACGGAGAGGCACGAGGACAAGCATCGGAAACGGCGTCTTGGAATCCAATAAAAAAAAATAACTCACCTACCGGATTTGACCCACCCGGCCATACAGACCAGCAATGTAGTTACATCCAAGAGGGGCGTGGGTACAGGTGCATCATGTGTACGGGCATGCAGATCAGGATGTATGGTGTTACACGGAGATTGGAACGACAGCCCGACACTGATAACCGGGAGAGGGCGACGCGAGGACTAGGGACGTCTGACATGCACAAGCACACCAGCCACGCAGGAGCACAACAGTCACTCGAACAACGCCATAAGGAACCAGGCCATGATCTACCATGGCAGGTAGGTAGGTGCCACAGACTACTGCACAACGTGCTCGCCACGCAACCGGGGTAAGAAACCTTTGCCTAGCATTCCACATGCATGCAAGCAATCGATCGTGTACCAGGCTGGAATCGAGCCCAGGCTCAGAGGCACACTGTCATTCACAACTGTCACGGTAAAACCACACATGAGGTTAAGAGGTGTGTTTGAAGTGAACAGGTAGACAATTCATGAGAATGGCAAAAATCGCACGCACATCGCACTGCACTAAGCCAACTGTTCCTATCCAAACCAGCTATTGAAGCAGGCGTGCCTGCAAGAAGCACAACATCACTGAACGGTAGAGCCGTGCATGCGTAGTTTATGTCACGCTGCATTTGCATGCAGCGTATGCAATCTGCATGCAATCACACAACCTCCCAGCCAGCTCTTTGCCATACTTTAGGCCTGGTATTCGGGGCCAAAGCACTGCCCCGCTTGCATCGGCAAAACCGCCCCCGCTTCGCCACGTAGCCAACTCATTCTGCATTGTCGCAAGTGTTGTAACAGGATTGATCGCGAAAAAGTTTCCAGGCAGAAAAATTGTCCATGCAATACCCACGTGCCAGTGAGTTTTCGCGACAGAAACCTTATCCATGTGCGATGTTGCACATCGTGGTGAAGTTTCAAGGCGGATCTGACAGTCTCAGGAGAAACGGTTGATAGATCGATTAACATGAGGCATAACAGTGTGAGTGTGAGTGGAAGGCAGGCAGGTTGCAGGCATCACGGTTGCCATTGCTGGAGGCCCTCAACGGGGTGAAATAAGTTGTACAGGCATGTGAGCACTTCAGGACGGCAATGTCAGTCCCCGTGAGATTCAAGAATGGGGATTCGTGTAAAACACAGGAGGTCTAAGTGCAAGAGTAGAGTGATCATCTTGCATCGCTCATTGAGACACATCCTGCTGCATTGAACAGATGACAGCCTAGAGTGATGGCTGCCCCGCGGGCCGATCTCTACATGGCTCAATTCCCTCAAAATCTCAGACAACGACAGAACTAAAAAGGCAGCAAAGGGCGGCAACGTGCACGTCAGCGAACGGCAATACAATGCATGAGGCCCGACGAATGCTCCCCATGCGTTAACCACTATTACTACTCGCAACGAATCAACAAAGGTCGCCCTGCAAGTCGTATATTACAAAACACACAGGTATCCGCTGGAGCTCCATATATGATGACGCTCAGATGTGTGTCTGGCGACGGTGGGGTTTGCATGCAGGTTTCTGGAGCACAGTCCAGAGAGGAGTGCTTCTCAGTTGTGTTTGCTGCCTTCAGTGAACTGGGGCAAGTCTAGGTTCAGTGTGTACATGTGTGTGGCTTGGAGGGCGATATGTTCTGGGTGAGGTGACTGTCATGTTTGTTTCATGATGTGCCTATTCTGCTTGTGCTGAA
Organism: Ulva armoricana; assembly: GCA_032360965.1. Lineage (NCBI taxonomy): Eukaryota > Viridiplantae > Chlorophyta > Ulvophyceae > Ulvales > Ulvaceae > Ulva > Ulva armoricana. Next base: position 3,304 of record JAUMHO010007612.1, on the reverse strand, counting down.
TTGTATGTTGCCCCTTGGCGATGCCAGGTTGTTCTAATCACCGTGTAACACCCCTCGTTAGACTGGGTGTGGACAACAAAAAATGTGATAATTCGCAATGCGGGGTGCGTGTCCCACTCAGTGTTCAATCTGATTCATTAGCGCAGCAATCCTTGTCAGTCTCGCGTGCCCCCTACCCTGGTCGTCGATGGATTCAAGTGTAGCCATGCTGGAAGGAGCTTTACTGCAACGCGACGTAGCGGTGCAAACGGGCAGTCATAGACTCCTATTTACATTTTCTTATGTTCGTCCGGGCTCCTGACACCTGGAGTGATGCAAGAAAAGTTCACGAACGCAACAGCTACGCAACTTGGTCATGCTCATTTCATCCAGTGTGGACGGTTCTGAAGAGCACGTTTACTCTCGTCACCCCACCACGCATCGCAAATCCATGAATACACTGTTGGAATCAGATAGGACATGTCAGACAGGCCGGGGGACTTGTGTGTATATCAGAACCAACGCAAGCCAGCATGGGCCAAACGCGCTGTACAGCCATTGATGGTACAAGGCAAATGAACGTGAGGAAACATATGTCGAGGGGTCATGGCATAAACAGCACGGCACTCCAGCTGTGCTGGCCGGGCACGAACATACCCGTTTCTTCCATGTCATGTCCGGTCCAGCTGCCTTGCCGTCGTCGCGATGCTGAACCGGACGACCACCAGACACCCATTCATACCTCAAAGTATCTGGAACTGAAGGCACGTTTTGCCTGGGTGCGCAAGGATGGATGGTACATGTTTCATCAGCGTCAGCCGCTTTTGTCGCCTGCGCATGCAAATGACTGACAGGTGGATCTGCACTACACAGTAGGTTTCCAGACATCCAGACAGTACTTGTTCGTATGCAAGCTCTTCAATACACCAGGCCAGTCTGCCGGCACCGCACAGCCGTCAAACTTCCACACGAGCATGGTCGTCGTTTTAGTACTTTGTACAGTGATAAGCGTGAGAAAGGTACTTTGATCAAATACGATCCCTAGCACAAACTGCGCGGGACGCTGTTGAGAAATCTCTTTACGTGGGGATCTTCGTTGTGCATCCAGCATGCGTGCGGCCATTAGGCCTTGTCCCTAGCTAGCGCCAAAAGTACGCGAGTAAAGTGTCTACCTAGGTATGGGATGTACCAATTTGGTGCAAAGTCAGCATACGTGTGGTGTTCACGAACCACGCTGCTCGACATCGTTCAACTTTGCCGCCCTTCGGAGGGGGGCGGCTGCTTGGCCTCGCTTCTCTAGGCTGACGTCATCACTGAACAGCAGAGCTGCGCATGCATAATTTATGGTGGAGGTTCCGCGCTTGCTACAATCGCATGGCCCATGGCCCATCGCATGGCCCATGGCCCATCGCATGGCCCATATACGTCCCCATACGACCTCTCCACCACGCTCTGTCACGGCATCGCCAGGCAGGGCCTCGTTTCGGCGCCGTTCCGGGCGCCGCTCAATGGCCCCATTCTACCTGGGCTGCCTGTTCCGACCGATGACCTTGCGCTGTGATTCGACCCCCGCAAGGGGGCCGTCGCATGCGTGTGGCTATGCAAGGACCGCTGTGCACGTCCTCCACCTCCGCACCAGGCCAATCCCCCGCCCCCTCCGCGCTGGATTTGCTCACCCTCCCCAGCCCCTCTTCTCCCTCGAGTCGGATCGCCGTGCTCGCCCCCTTCCCCCCCTCCCCTCTCCAACTCTCCACACGACCGACCCCCACCTGCCTGCCCCTCCCTGCCCCATCTCGGACATTTGCCTTCCGGTCGCCCCCGCCCCAGAGCTTCCTGAACGCAGGCCCCCTGTGGAGGGGGTGCCGCGTGCCCACTTTCGCTGTCATGGGTGATTCCCCATGACATGCTTGTTGGGCGGCGGTGGGGTGTGTATGCACGATTCTGGGGTGAGCGGGATTTCCAGGCTCTGTAGTGTGTCGGAGTGTTTCTGCTTGGCTACTGGTACATTTGGGTCATTGTGATTGGTCTAGCGGTTGGATTGGTTGATGCATGTATGCATTAGTGTATAGCATTCAGGGCAGCGGAGGTTTTGGGTGTGCCGCCTGGGCTGTCTTGGTTTGTGTGATTGTTCTGTTGTTTTGCTTATGTCGGCTTCTGCGTTTACCTAATGGCGATTCCAGGCTGTTGCGTTCATCTCCTTGTAACACATCCCCATGCAATTGGTCAATGCATGACCACCAACACATCCAATGTGAGTCATCCCTATCCATGGCCCCATTTTTTTTACTCACAAGGTACCGCCGGTTCTGGCCAGAGCCTCACAGCTTCGAGATGTAATCTACATCCCAGTCCGCCTCTTTTGCATCTGCCTGCGGCACCTGTGTTACCACAAATCGGCCAAGTGTGTACATCATGACTATATCATGGAGGAATTTGTGTTGATGTAAAGCAGTGCCCTTGTTTCACCCAGAAGTGGGGCCTAGTAAGGGGTCCAGCACAGGCCCCACGGATGGCTGCACATCCCTCCCCAGTGCACATCCTTCAACAGGACATCACCAAATGTGAAGTACATGCAGTTTGAGGTGGAGGGGCAACCCCCTCCCCTGCCATCATGGCTTCAACCTGGTAAGCGTGGCAGACCAGTGTTTTGGGTGGTTTACACCATTCTCAGCATGCACCAGAGCCCCACCAAACGCATACCTTTACGAGGTTGTTTTCCATGAATAGGCCAGCATGAGATAGAGGAGTGTCATGAGGTGTCAAGTGTGTTTTGAAGCTGGCGTGGCAGCTGTGGATCTTGTGTAGACCTTGCGCTGCTCACAGGGCATGAAAATCAGGTGCTATGTTTATGCAACACCCTGCCTCTGCAGGCCCTTTGGCTGTCCGCAAAGCGTTTCAACTTGAAGCTTTAAATTTCCGCCTGTCCTGAGCAGCAGCCAGGCACTTTTTGCCAGAATCAAGCTGTACCTTCCTTTTCTTACGAACAGACTGACCCTGGGATCATCCCACGCAGACAGGTCACTGCAGGCGTATCGGGGTTCTGTCCATATTTCAGCGTTAACGGCGACGCCCTGATGCTGGCGTTCACCGCACTGTTCATGGCGAATTCGCCGCAGCCAAGTTGTCATCCCGATTTGGACCAACGAAATGCCTTAAAGTGTTACACGGAGATCAACAAAAAATCCAGGCAGCGCCAAGGGGTGAATCACAAGCCAACCCAAGCACACGACAAAACAACCAACCCAGCGGATCAACCACACACTCAACATAACCACCCACTGACCCAGATGTCCTACGTAAACACCCAGACACAAGTAAATTAACT
>JAUMHO010007591.1:0-12768 GCA_032360965.1 Ulva armoricana | reverse complement strand
CCTGTGCTGCTGTTGTCTGATTCCATGACCTTGGTCCACTTTGTGGGTTTGCCCTTGTACTCTTTTGTAACTACAAGCTTAAGGACTCGTACGCACGTGCACGCAGCGTGACCGCCGCCACGATAGGGTCGTCGCGAGGGTTCAGGCACCCCTACTGCCTCTGCTAAACATGCATGGCAGTCATCTCAGCTCCCCTAGGCACATGCGACGCACGACTGGCATCTGCAGATCGCGGTCGCCGTTGCGGGTGAGGCTGCGCAAGCGCCAGCGCTGCTGCTGTGTGATGCTTCCGCGAATTGGTCCACCAGGGGATGCGCCGGTCTACTCTGGTGTATCTACAGATCTTGTAACTACAGATCGCGCTCGCCGCCAGGGGCCCTTGGCGGCTCCGAGGCTCAGTGAGGTCAGCTTCAGACCTCTGACAAGCCAGCAGGCCAGGCCATCATGCTGATGCAAGGAATCCATATGCAGCCTTCCAATGTGTACATGCATGCACCCACCTGGACTCCCATGTATCATAAACAACCAAGGGTTTTGACACAGTTCCTTATTGAGCAATGACAGCTGTCAGCAAAGATACCCATCAGCAGCTACTAGTATGGGGGTGACCATCCACAAGTGCACACCCTGGTGACACCATGCGCTGTGAGACACTGCTACAGCCACATCTATACTCAACTGAATGCAGTAGACTCGTGTAATCAACTGCAACCACGGCTACATGTTGCTGCCCTACACTCTGCAGCTGCTCTGGCACTACCAGGATATGGCGAGTAAGTGTCACATTTACATTTACATTGTACACGGCCGCGGTTTCATGATCATGAAAACCGGAAGCGTGGTGGAGCCAGTTGAAGTCCAGGTGCACCCGGAGTAAATGCAGATGTAGGTGTAGGCGTGACAGTGCCACTAGTACTAGTACGTGTAACAGAGTAGTACTTGCAAAAGAGTATACGGGCGAAACCACAAAGTTGACCAGTGGATGGAGTCACCGAACACCAGCGTCTGCTCAGCGCCGTGTGCACATATGTGTGTGGTAACTTTGCTGTGTCCAGTTAGTCATTGGTGCCTCCAACTGCTATCAAGAGGTCTTTCAAGCATGGCCTGTGCAACAAAACAGTGCGAAAGGCACCCGTTTGGGGACACCTGCCGCGTGGCGGAAGCCTGACGCTCGTGCTGCGGGTGCTAGCCAAGCAAGCCTGCCCAATCAGCTTGTACTCAGTCTGGCTGTACCAAAGCTGGCCTCACACATCCTCTCACATCGACAGAGAGCTGACGCTCTGTTGCATCTACCTCGGGGGGCCGGCCCTTCTGACTGCGAGTCGAAGTACTTCGACTAAGAGTTAGGCACCTGCACGTGCACCACCTTGCGACCTCGCCTCGGAGCCGCACCAGCGCTCCCTGCACACCTTTTGCTCGTACGGAGCCGCCGCGCCCACACTGCCCTCTCCATGCGCCACTGCGGTTACGGGCAACATGGTTCTGGTCAAGTTTCTGGGTTGGCGGTAGATGGGGAACACTCGCGCCGTTGCCGATCGCTGCAGCCTTTCCCCCCACGCACCCACAAATCACGCAAGCCACGCTCGCACATGCATGCACCCCCAGCAATGAGAGCCATACAGCGCACCGCCTCAACTGGGCACGGTCACAGAGGTCGAGGTTGTGCAGCAGTGGCGTCAAAGAGGGAAACAGGGCGCGGGAGCGCCGCGCGGCCGACCTTTGGTGGCTACAAGGGGGCCAACGCGATGCAGCGCTGATGCTCATGGGGGTTGGGCGCAGAGGACGGGTAGAAGAGTCGGGTGGACCCAAGGTGGAGGTCGCGCCAAGTCTGCCCGGTCTCACGGCGGAGACCGCGACGGTCTCCGCAGTGACGGCGTCCAGTGTGCTTGTAGACGCGCTGCGTGCCGAACGGGACGCTCACATGGATCGAATGACATGCCAGTGCAGCTGTATGCGCTCACGGCACCGGCGGCGGCGCCGTTGTATGCCCACGTGTTAGCGCCATGATCACCCGCAACTTATGGCGCTGAAAACGCACAGTTTCTGCATGCGCAGCCCTTGCGATTGACGGCTCGGACACCGTGCCACAGGTGTGTGCGCCGCTGGCATCCCCGGCCGATTGCGAGGTTTTCCAGCACTAGCCGCACTGGAAACGACCCTGCTGTGCGGGGCCTGGGAATCGATGCCAGTGGGGGGTGCGGAAATGGGCTAGTTTGTCATGTGCATGGGAGCGGGGCCTGCGATCTGTGCAAATGCAGCGGTCACAACAGCGCGAACGGGCATACCCGTCACGTGGATCACTTCATGGGAGCGTCACACACAACAGCAGCATCTGCTAGGCGTCAGCCGCTTTCACAACCTCGTGGAGATGCATCCCCTCATGGACGTGGGCACACTGCTGTCCTTCGCGGCGGACGTGCATGCACAGCCGCGTCAGCTGCAGCGTGGCGCTTTCCAGCGGCGCGACAACGGGCATGCATCGTCGGCCAGGGTCGTCCCAACCGCATGTGTACATATGCAGCTCCAGATCCTTGTAACTACTACATATGCAGCTCCAGATCCGGTGCGGGATGGCCGCCTCAGACGTCAGTGCGCCAGTCACTGTCGACGGCGCGATGATGGACGACGAGGGGCCTTCAACAGAGGAAGTGTCGTCCGGGGTTGCTACTCGGGGGTGTTTTGCTGCGGCGCCAGGCCGCCGGCAAAGTTACCACTGCGAGTGCGGCGGCGGTGGAGCTCCGAAAGCCACATCCCACACTTGCCGTGCGTGCGGCAGGTGTTGGCGTCTTTGCCAGCTGCATTGCCGAGTATGTGGTGCAACTGCGCGCCCCGATAGCCACTGTTTGCTCCTACAGCAACCTCCAGATTCAGGGTTGCCCCAGCCGGTGCGTGCTTGTGTTTGGTGTGATTCCGATCTACCGTGACGTTGATCCCGACCCACACGTGCTGCGCACTTCAACCGCCCTGGTCATGTGGCTGCTGATGCTGCGAGGAATCAGGTTCCCCATGCCACTGAGGCCTGCAGCTGCTGAGCGGAGCCGCGTGGTGCCATGCATGCGGTACATGCATAGCGCATGCCTTGCCCGGGCGACCGCGGCGGTGTCGGTGCGCAGGTGCCGCGCTGCGAAAGAAACTGACCGCACACGGACGGGCCAGGCACAGCTGCTATACTCACTGGAGCTCCGAGCGAGCACGTTTGATTACTGTGAGCGACCCGCGTGAGATGCGCAGGCGGCGCGCGCCGGCGGCCGTCGCCGCATGGTGTCGCGAGTACTGCCCAATTGCAATCCCCACAACGGATGCCGAGCAACGGGTATATACATGGGGATCCCAGCTGGCGTAGACATACTTCACCCGTCCAAGGGGCAACTCGACGGAATCCCTGTTTTCAACTTGAATGCATGCCGATGGTTGCGTATCCGCGCAGCCCCCTTCCATTCGCCTCACATAACGCACGGAGGGGCTGAGAGTAGTGATAGGGTGTAGTTACACGAGAGTGAAAGCACCCGCGGCGTGTGTAGGTGAAAGTGTGTAGTGAAGAGCCTATGTGTGTAGGTGAAAGTGGCTAGTGAAGAGCCTGTGCTGCTGTTGTCTGATTCCATGACTTGGTCCACTCTGTGGGTTTGCCCTTGTACTCTTTTGTAACTACCCGCGGCGTGGGACGCACGCACAACCTGCCACTTCTCCATGCAACTACAGGCCCAGCTGGCATCCACGGGCCCGTGCAACCTTAAGACAAGATTGCCTAGATCTACATCCAGACAAGCGCTGCATACAAACACTCGGGACGTATGCAGAGGTTGTGTGATAGGGTGGTCTGATCCGAGACCTGTACGCTGCAGCTGTTGCGTGATGCAACTGTGACCGTGCCCCTCTTCGACATCGATGTAAATACAAACACTCGGAAGACGAGGATACCGTCCCCACATGACACGCGCAAGGCAAGCATCGGATCGTCTGCCTGACTGGACAAGCCCTGCTCCTAGGACAGTAGGGTACCGGTGTCCGTGTGTGTTCTACGAGAATGATGCCAGTCAGATTCCTGCCAGTCGAACATATCTCTTCCCACGCATGCCGCGTCTCGCTCCGGAAGACTCCGCGGCCGTGACGCTGCTTGCAGCGAGGCAAACTTGCTCATGACATGTATCTACATCTTCCGCGCAGATTCACTGGACACAGCATACCTTACCAATGTTGCCGAACATGAGTTACTGATCATGTTGCGTCTGGACGCTACTGCGAGAAGTAATGCAGCTTATGCTGACTAGCGCTATATACGACAACAGTACGGGCTATCTATGTGCACGCGACGTCGGCATGTGCGTATGCGCCGTTAGCCGCAGCGACGGGTATAAATAGCGACGGGTAAAAATTCATTCCCGTCGCTCACTGTGCTGTCCGACGCGTTGCACATCTGGTTACTAGCATTAGTGTCCCATACGTAACGTTCGACGACTTCCATGCCCGCGTGGCTAGACATGAACGTGATCGAGCGTCCTGGTGTTACGAACACAATCCAGTTCGTGCAGTAACATCTCCTGCCGCAGTTTCTCGGCACGTGTGACACCTCGCCCCAATTGATGTACGCATGGCGTTCTTCGTGCCCATGCTTCAGCCACTCTGCAGGCGAGCGCGCAGTCGACCACTGTCCGTATACAAGGCAGCGTCGCACACTCGCTACAACGCTGTTTGGCTTATGTTTCCCTATCATGACTCTAACACCACGGACTTGGTATCTCATATATCCAGTGGAAGCGTTGCTGAACACTTGCTGATACTGAAACGCACTGAGCCCGGAGGGTTTAGCTGTCCCGAATTGCACGGCAAGGCGTACATCGCCCCATTGGCAAGCAGGAAAAGGTGTAAGGTCTTCCTGGAAGTCACTGCCTGTCTGTCACTCGTGTGTGCTGCTGTGTCAAGGGTAGACTGCATGCCCGCGAACGGTCTCACGACAGCCTTGCGTGGAATCTGTGAAACGCAACACGCATATCTGCACGCAGAAACCGCCATGCAGGAAACAACCGATCCGCTGAGCTATGCGGGAGTACCGAGTGTGGAGGAAGGATGAAGAACGCGCTCTTCGCAAAGGCGTCACAAAGCACGGCACCGGCGCCTGGGAGATGATTCGGACAGACCCAGAGTTTACAGATACACTGTACGATATCAGATTTTTATACTTACGAGTTGGTTGGGATTGTTTCGCGCGCCCATGGCCATACTGCAACATGTACAGCGGCGTTGCGCATGTACATGGTCGCGCTAGCAATTGCAAGGTCATGCCCGCGCATGCCTGCATCCTCGCAGCCGTATGTACGCTGCAAGCACATGCTGCAGTGGCCTTTGTCGTGTTCAGGAAGGATCGGACAGGCGTTCAGTTGAAAGACAAGTGGCGCAACCTCGTGAAATTCAATCATCTCACGGATGAAGAGATGAAGGCCAGCTGCGGCGGCGGGGCTAGGACACGGTCTGGACTGCGCCAGTATGTCCCCCTTGTTTGAAATGGGTGCATCTTGGTGGCACAGGCGTACGGAAAGATGGCCTGCACCTCTTTTACTTGCACGTGATCCGTTTGCAGTAGTGTTCAGGCCCACACTTCACCGCGAATGGCACAGTGCACTGTCTAGTGGCTTCACAGATACCACAGAGTCCAGTTTCTACCTTCCTGGGTTAGCTGTGCTGGTCTCACGGTGCATGATCAGCTCTGTGGAGTGCTCTAGCCGCCTGAGCACATGCTCCGTAGATTGGGACATTGGGACGAGAATACTGATGGGCGCTAGGGTAGGGGCAGGGGCGGGTGGACGGGCGGGTGGACGGGCGGGCGTGCCACTCAACTAGAGCAATCCACCATCAATGCTTACACCTCTGCTCAATGCTCATCAGTGTCCATATGCATTTTCCAGGCCCGCACGCCCGCAAGCGCAGGGAACGGAGCGCAGGGAGTGTGGCAGACAGGTGGAGCTGTTCATATTCTAACTTCAGTTATCAGCACCCATCGTGCGTGCCGATGGCGCCCATTGTCCATGGCTCCATCGCACAGGCCCGCTCCTGATGCTGGGCGAGGTCATGCATATTCTGCTGCCCCGGTCGAGGGCGTCGTCGCCCTGCCTGCGGCAGGCACGCCCTACTGCGCACATTCGCACTCGCGGCCACTGAGCTCGTGCCGGTGTTAAGGTACCGCCAGCGCTGGTCGGTCGCATCGCGCTGCGCTCGGCGGCACCCCCGCGCCTGCTGACGTCCTCGTGCATCCGGCCGCAAGCATGCACGCGCGGCCCCTGCGCTTCTAGATCTCCGCCTGCAGCCGTGCGCGATAGGACAGCTCGCATCCTTCCGAAATTTAGGTCTAGACGCACTACTTTACAATTACCCGTGCTGTGTACATCCGGATGGACTGACCGAAGCTTGTTGCATCGAAATTCGAGCTGCCTAGGGCCGCCGAGTGTGCACCTCGGTGCGACGACGGCATAGTCCTTCACATCAGCCTGGAGCCGCAGCACGTGCACCAGTGTGCCCTCCATCTACATCGCTGCCCAAGCATGACATGTGCGCCATTTGTGTTGCAATCAGTTGGTGTCCACGGCAAGCCTGCCTCCTCCTGGTTCGGTCTCCCAACGTGTCACTACGAGCAAGCTTGTACACAGCTGGGTGTGTACCACAGCCGCCTGCAACTCTTGGCCTTCTTGTACTTGTAGTTGTGGGTGACCCCAGGTGATCACTTCCACCAAGCACACGCCACGGTGCACTGACTCATGCCCCACGCAGCAACGACCGTGGTGCATGTGCATGTGCATGCAGTCATCGTAGAAGATATCATGTAGATACAAATGTGCAAGGTACATGCAATGCCCTGTAGACCCTGCCCTCAGGCCACCCTGCCCCTGGACGCGCCCCTACCTGCCACAGGCATGAACTCATGGTGCACCCTGTAGGCCTGCCACCCAGAATGCATTTCTTCATGACGCGTCTGCTGACAAGCCATGCAAACCACAACTGGTAGCCATGTAGGTAGTTACAGCAGGGCCAACTCTGCACGACGCACACAATGCACACAATGCACGATACACGCACCTCCATTCATTCAGACCTCTGAATGCAAGTGCCCCAGCGCAAGACAGCAATGGGATCCGAACACTCGAAAGCAACCCTGGTTCCAGCATCTGGACAGCAGCTGGAGGGCATCTGGACAGAATCTGGACAGCATCTGGTGTGATGAAGCTGGGTGACGTAGTGGAGCTGTGTGACATGAAGTGTGTGTGTGTGTGTGGGGGGGGGGGGAGGGGTGGCGAATATCGTGAGGCACATGCATGACTCTCAGGACGGCAAACTGTGAAAGCGTGCAACTTGTCTTCCCGAGCCGCGCCTCTCTGAAACATCCTGACCCGTTGCCAGTGGTGTCCAGGCGACAAGCGCACCGGTCGGTGTCTCCAGGCTCCCGAGGCCCCCGCGCCACGACCATGCATGTGGCCGACCATGCATGTGGCCCCCGCGCCCCCGCCCGCAGTGCCGAATCGCCCGGCTCCGCCGCCGTCGAGACGCTCCTTATGACGGCCGGGGAGAAGCAGGGGCTGCTACGCGACCTCCAAGCGACACGCGCACAGCTCGCCGCCGCAGCGTCCGGCCGTTCCGCCTCCACACCTGCCTCCGACGGCGATGCAGCCGCCCGCGAGCCTGTCGCCCCCAAGGACCGCCTCGCGGTGTGTGCTCACCGCCTCCTCCAGCCCCGCCCATCGCTGACCCCGCAATTCCACACCATCGCTTCGGGTTCCTCCGAGGATCCTGTATCCCACGAGTTGATTGCTGCCGGAGACCCTACTGCCGTTTCCTGTAACCACATGCATGGCTACATTGTCGCATCCACAGGCCGCATCCCGCCTGAACCCTCCAAGCAACGCGCTTGCACACATCACGCTGTGCAGCCACTGGTGCCTCCACAGCAGCCGTCTCTCTGCGGCAGAATGTATCTGCTATACGTGAGCGTGCCGTGCATCTTGCGAGCATCAGTTGGGGGCATGCAGGCCGTCGATGCGGTCATCGAGGTGGTGACAGGGGCCCTCCGGGGCTCGAGCGGCCTGAGCCTGCCGCAGCGCTCTCTGCAGCAGTGCCCGCCGACGGTCGTCGCCCTCGTCTGCCGCCACCTGCCTTTTGGCGGCGCGCACCTCCTCCCCGCCTCCGGCGGCCCCCCCGCAGCCGCCCTGGAGCGTCCCCCCCCCCAGCTGCCGCTCCTCGACGCGTCGCTCATGGCCGGCGCAGCCAAAGCCGCAAGGGCTGCCCTTGAGCATGCTGTGGCTACCGGCGGCCTGGGCTCCCCCCCGGCCAGCGCGGCCGCAGCGTCGCTTTCGCCCATTCAAAGCCCACAGCACTCTGGCGGTGCGCCACCCCCTCTCCCCCCGTGCTGTGAGCTGCAATGGCAGGAGGCCTCCAACCTGCGTGCCTTCTTCGTCCATGCATGCTGACTCGGGTGCGAGTAGCGGGGAACATGCAGAGCTGCAGCGCAAGCGCTCGCGTGAGCTGACGAGCATGAACAAACCTGCGGCGCAGCAGGCATCGCACGACAGCGGAGAGGAAGGTGACCGAAAGGTGCGCCAGGCGCCAACGATCGTGACGACTGGCGACCTCATCGGCCCCCCGGCCAACGCCGCTGCCGCCGTCCGTGGCCAGCCCTTCGCCGGTCGCACAGTGCGCACCAGCTCGCAGCACCGGCGCCGCCACAGCGTCGGCCGCCTGACCAGCACGCTTAGCGCGCGGGAGCTCATGGCGGCAGGCATGCGCGACAGCGGCAAGCGCTCCGGCCTGCCACCCTACGACGGCTCACGCGTCGAGGGCGCAGACAGCGCGTCAGATACCTCCGCGGGCTATGTGGAGGACGATTTTCTGCAGAGCTTGTACCGGTGTGCCCCCCCTCCCCCTCTCCCCACACCCCGCTCCGACCGTCCCCCGACGACCCCTGACCGGGTCGCACGGCCCACACCTGAGATGCCAGCCAATACCCCACGCCCGGAATCCCCATGCTCACTCACACGTCGCCTGTACCACCTCTGCAACGTAACATTCGGTGGACCGTCATGCGGGCACACTGCCGGAGCCGACTCCCGATCAGTTGAACCTGCAATGCGGCCGACTGAACCAGCACATTCCCAGTGTTCAGCGCGGCTCCCTAGTTCCACGCCGCCGGACTGCCGCGGACGCCCACGCGGCTGTCACCGATGCAGGAACTGCTTCAGCAAACACGGCGACGCTGGCGATGCGCTGCTGTACGCATCGGCGCCCTGCCCCCCGTCCCCGAACTGGGGGGGCCAACACACCTTTGCAACCCCCATGCGGGCATCGGCGCCGCAGCTGCCCATCTGCTGCAACAGCGCCCCCCCCGTCTCGAGCTTTCTCCAGGGCTCCGCCTCCACGCCCGCGGCGGCCCCCATGCACCGCCCGGGGTCGGTGCCCCCCATGCTCAACCTCTGGCCCTCCGCCTCCCTCGGCGCCACCTCAGCCACCGCCGTGTCGCCCCCCGTCAGCGGCAGCTCCGCCGCGACCGTCGGCGCCCCGACCGTCCGCTCCAATGCACTCGGCATGTACCCCACCTCTGGCCAAGCCCACAGCTACCCCGCCCCCAGCAGCGGCATGTCCCACCTGTCCTCCATGTCGTCCCTCGTCGCCCCGGACGCCTCGCCGCAGTCCCTCAAGGGCTCGCTCGCCAAGGCCCTGTCATCCACGAGTGGCGCATCGTATGCACCCATGGAGTCGGCCCCGCCGTTGCACGCGCAGCCGTACCCGCCCGCTGCAGGCCACGGGGGCAGCCGCGCTGCAGACCCGGGCAGCCTCGAGAAGCTGTTCGGGTGGGCCCCGCAGCATCCGCAGCAAGCGCCGCAGCGGGGGTCGGCGAACGGCCGCTACCCATGCATGCGCACAGCCGCCGGGCCACCGATGTCCACGACAGGGTTCATGACGGACATGTGGAGTCTGCCGGCTGCGGGGTCCGCGTTCTGGGACGGCAAGGCCGTGGGCGGCGGCTGCGCGCTGCCGTCTTCCCCGTGCGGCGGGCCATCGGAAGGCTCCGGCAGCGCCGTTGGGAGCGTCCCAGGCAGCATCAACGCCGGGAGCCACCCTGCCGCGTTTGCCGACATGACCGACGCGTACGGGGCGAGCCTGTTCCCCCGTGCAGACTTCCAGGGCGTCCTCGACTCGCTGACGGAGCTGGACTCGTGCTATGAGCGCGCCGCGCCCGAGGGCGATGACCTCTTTCCATCCTGCCGCAGCACCATGAGCTTTGTCTAGGGAGCTCTGCTGCGGCGTGCTCCAGGCCGGAGCTGCCCTGGCTGTGTCGCTTCGCAGCCCAAACTCTCACGGTTGCATGTCTGAAGAATATGGAAGGCCTCGAGCACGGCGTACGGGAGCGTACGCCTCGCTGCACGATGTATTGTACTGGGTGAACGTCTGACGAGGGATTTTTTCAGCGCAGCACGACGCGCCTGTGTCCGATGAGGACTGACGTGCTGTGCGCAGGGGGAGGGTGGGAGGGGGGCACCCGCAGGAGGCGAGCCACCCGGAGGGCCGGGTATAGCGCTGGCCGCCTGTGCCCGCCGCGTCTTTTAACGTCACAGGATTTGACCCGCAGGGCTTTTAAGATGATCTGATGAAATGATATGAGAATGCATGCCAGCTACGCGCCTCGCTGACAGGCGCTGAGCTGGCAGGATCTGAAGTAGAGTATGCTGCACGCCGCCCCAGCGCCCGGGGCATGTGCGTGTTTCCCGTATGAATGCATGGCCGTGCGTATGAATGCATGGCCGTGCGAATGTAGCATGCTCAGATGGAGCTCCTCGCGCACGAGGGGCTACCGTGGTTTGAAGGGTGATGGCTGTTGATATGGATACGATGATAGCGGCGGATATGAGGATGAATCCTGCCGGACCCGCGGCAGACTGGTTTTATGCTATGTGATATGATGCCAGCAGTGACGGTAACGTCCTTGGCACAGATGTGGCCGCGGCCCGAAAGCCACACACGCGATCGGCGGCTGCGGCAGCCACACATGCATGCAGTATGCAGGTGCTGTGTGGCTGCTTGCGCTACGCATTTGAAACATGATTGAGTGGCTGACCCAACTTCTGGGCAGCTTCTGGGGCATCTGATGCAACTCAGGCCTATGTATGGAGCCATATTTAACTAGGAGCCCACCCCCGGGCTGCAGTTTTGCAGTGAGAGTTTTGGATCAGCTCCAGGGACGGTTGCAGGGGACCAACGCAGAGAGGGCCCGCACCCCCTCGGTGGTCCTCTGTCGACACTGATCTGGCGCTTCACGCGGGGTGGTGAGGGGGGGGGGTGTGAGTTGCTCTTGGGGGTATGTTTGTGTTGCAGGTAGGCCATGCGTGTGTTAGCAAGTGCTTGATTATATGGGGGCTCACACATTTATGTGTAAATGTACATTTACGCACGCCTGGGCCGCTCGTGCCACGCACCACCATGGCACCTGGCACAGTGACTTCTATCAGTAGCTCACTCTGGCACGCGGTGATGCGCATTCCGCGTACATTTGTTCATGGTTCGATGTACATTCGATGAAGAGGCGGAGCAGTGCGGCAGGGCAGGCGGCGCGCTGGACAGGTCCACGGTCGGCAGTTGCTGGTGTGTAGGAGGGGCTAGAGGGCGGCCGTGGCGGTGATTCCTCGGCGTGGCGTGCACACGACCACACACAGCGCCGTACACTCGCACAGCATGTCACCGTCATCAGGGGCAGCGTTCCATCGCATGCGCGAGCTCCTGACGCGGAGGGTCTCGTCGTCTTCGAAGATCCGGCCGCACGTTCACCACGGATGCTGCCGCGTAGCTCGGCCGTGTCGGGACTTCACCCCGTGCCGCCCTGTGCATGCTGTGATGTGCAGGTGCATGCTGTGCATGGGGGTTGAGGACGTGTGTGTCAGTACGAAACAGCGCAGGGGCATGCATGCATGCGTGTACACGTGGCACTTGCTCGCTATATCCCACCGGGAGCTTGGCATGCCCGGATAACCGGGGCCACAAGCCGAGGGGGTAGACCACCTGGAAGCCCCCCTCAGACAACCGCACGAACTCGCAGGGCGTCCTCCTGTGCTAAACGAGGTGGCCGTGTACGATTGCGTGTACGATTGCGTTTGAAACCCTGGGGCGCAAGCGGAACCGAACCCAAGACCGTCCGACCACTGGACCGCCGTACGAAGAGGGGGTGTACTAAGACGGCGTTGGCGGAGTGGATGACGTAGGAGGTGACAGGTTTCCGCGGCGCAACGTGCAAAGGGAGTGGCTGGGGGACCAGGGCTAGAACGGCAAGTGTGGTGAGAGTTACAGGAATGGGCCTGAACCAGGAGAGTTCCGGAACAAACACGCAAAGGAATAGGGCATCACGCGGAACCCAAACGGGAATCGGCAACAGCGTCCGTACTGGACCACTGCATTCAAGACATGGGTACCAGACCAGACCATGATGGTACCAGACCATGGGTACCAGACATGGGTACCATTGCATCATGATTGGCAGCAACAGGGAGCTCTCGGGATCTGCTAGTACTACTGTAGGACACAGGACGACAGTACGTAATGATGCAGATCATGATGATGGGATGGGACGATTCAACAAGTGCAAGTACAATCAGAATAACAGCTATAGCTAGGTGATGCTGATGTGGCCACACCCATGTGAATGGCAGAGGCACATCAAGAAAAAATCCGCTGGGCAGGGAGGGGGCGGGGGGGGGGGGGGCACTGTCGTGACACTGTCGAGCGAGTGGAGAAAGGTGGCAG